>JXSR01S008414.1:48137-76400 GCA_000969725.1 Ophiothrix spiculata
CACTTGGAGGGATAAACATAGTATCTATAATAGGTAAATTGACTTATAAGAAGTGTTAACCCTTGTCCTCCTGAGCTATTTATTGTAACACATCGTCCGAAGGGAGGGGGTGTTGCAACCCCCCGAATAGTTTAAAACGGAGTCCCTATGAACTTGGTTTTGCTATTAATAGATAGGAATGATCCTTCCCTATCCAACGATACTAAGATCATGAAAATCGGCCAAGGCGCTGCGTAATTATGACGTCATAAACTACTTTTAGATAGAAAATCAGGCAAAATTGCATTATGGCAAAACGGTCACTAAAAATCAAAATTTTGCTATAAAACTTCTAAATAACGGATTTTCGTCAATTTGTTTGGTACTTAAGAAGGGAAGTGATGATTATAACATGTATTGTGAGTTTGAGTCTTATAGCATGTATAATTTTTTCAAAATGGCGACTTTTTCCGGGATTTCCCAAACCCCCCCTCCCCCTACTTTGACGGCCTACCCTAACCCCACCTTAGGTGGTACCCCTCTATTTTTTTCATCAAAATGACCGCAAAGGATTTAAAAGAGATTACCCAAATGCATTTGCTCGGTTTCTTTTGCGTTTTTATGAAGCGTGGCAAAACCTTAGACCCCCCCCTCCCTTCCAAATTGAAACTTGGACAGAAGCCTTTTACACCACTTGTAACGCAATCGGGCATATCATCAAAACCATTGAACCATATCACCTGATTGTCATACACAAAATAGTCTATGACCTGCACATTATATTTCAGTTTAAATTTTGTGATTGCATTGTATTTTTTCAAAGTTATAACCCGTCAAAGCTAGGAGTTAATTCTTTCTGGGACACCCTGTATTATATTTTCAAATATACATTGCATGGCTGGATATTTACCCCCTGTTCATTGGTCAGGAGAAATTATTTATTATTTAACTAATGACATTTGATTAAGAAAACATAACAAAGTCAACTTTTAGGTTATGATTGGGAACACTAGTTTATATCTAATTACTGTCAGCCCATTGTTGTCCGTTGTTGTTCTTAGAGGATTTTTTTTTTGAATTTTCAAATATATGACCCACATGGAAATGGGAAAAATCTGAATTCACTGAAATATTTGAATAAAAAGGACAATTAGGCAAGCCAAGTATGGTCGCAGAATGTGCAGTGTCCATAGGAAATGCGCATTTCCCTGTCTTTTGCAAGTTCCAATATTGAATAGTTTTTCCTTTACGTGGGCATGAAATATGATACAGTCTTGTCTGGGACAGAATATGAAATTCATAAGTAATTCACAAAAATAGTATTTTTCGTTTTCTGCTATTGCTTAAAAATACAGTGTTTAAAATATTGGTTGAAATGAACTAGGTAAGACAGTTGATGCTAGTTTGATAATCTGCTTTTGTAAAGACTCCTGCAAATGAATCTATGAGAATTAAGGGAGGTTTTATTGAACTATCAAAATCGGAAGGTGAACAGTGGAAAATCCAAAAATGCGCACATACTCCACTGAGGAGAATCTTTCATTCTGTGTTGCTTCTGAAACTTAGGTAGCTTTAAACTGAAATATGTGGGTTTGTTGGCTAGCATATTTCAGAGTAATCACCTTGCAGTACTCTGTAGCGCATCATAATGGGAAGTTACTGGTGGAATATAGGTCAGATAGGGTAAAATTGAGATATATGGACTAATGGTAGCAAACTTATTATAGTAATATTGATATAAATCGAGGACTTTTTGTCAGAAATTGAAAATATGTGGGTTGGGATGGTAAGTGAAACTGGGGTTATTTGAGTTTTGAAACCTGTCTGTGGTGTAGACATAGATTGGCTTATTGGAATTGAGTTGGACAGTTGTTGTTATACGATACAGATATGGTTGTCAATATCTTGGTAAATTTTGTATGGGTCAGTTAAATCCAAAAATTTGTGATGTTTAGAATGAGATAAAAAATACAATATAAAAATATTTGATAAATGATTAGAACAGGTTAGACAAGGACTGATAATTAGGACATGGTGGAAAGGAGAGCAAATACAGCAGCCATTTTATTTGTGACAGCCGAGTAACGAATTCTTTATGCATGCACTAGACTAGTAGCTGTGCATGAAGGTACTGCGTAGTAAGACATAAATCATCTGTGTATGTTGTGTAGATGTGATATATGGAACATTGGTAGAACTGGAACAATTAGGGCATGAACTAATTAAACCACTGATTAGCTGGACATTGATAGAATTACTGATATTTGTATGACAAATTAAGACATAAATGTTGCAAGACATTGAAAGCCAAGTATATATTATGTTAAATTGATATATTGGTTCGAATAAATAAATTATCTTAGTAGCTGAATTCAAAGCAAAAATCACACAGAAATTTATGTTTTAAATGTAAACAAAGGGTAAAATTGGGACAATCAATGTAATTTTGGTATGAAGCAGATTTACTGATTTTCTGGAAATGAAATGTAATCTAATTTTCATTTAGTATGTTCCGTTCTGTTCACATCTCAGATTTTAATTGTATTGGTCTTATCACAAAGTTTCCCAGCATTGAGCTTTCTAAATTGCTCATTTTTACAAGCCTGTTGATAAATTTGTGAGTTACATGTATGAATATTCAATTTATTAAGATTAACTTAATTGTATGGTGCAAGGGTTTTTCTAATACAAAACTGGCCTGAGTCAGTAAATCCATCCCCAGGGTCAGGATATATCTTACATGGTTTTGAAATAGTAGATAGGAAAAAAATTGGGACATTAGACTTGTGAAACCAGACTCATTTATCAGACAGATTGCAAAATCAATTGTAATCTAATCTTTAAAAATCATGTCATGTTTGAGGGAGCTATTTTTTTAAGGTTAATGTTCTGATTTTTTTCATACGCAATATGATCATACAAAATCAGGTTTGGTCAAATGATGAAAACATTCATTTTTGTCTCGCCTAAAAATTTTCAGGAAGAGACATAGCATTCCTATTTTCTTCCATTGCCTGCCATCCACCGTCTGCAAATTTTGTCCGGAGCTAATCTCGGAAACCGCATGCCCTACGTTAATGGTATTTGGTGACTTGGTAGGCCAGGAGCTGAACTGGATCCAGCAACCATTTTGGCGCAAAATATGCTAATTAAGTACCTAGTTTGCATAATTTATGCATAAAATGGTATAAGTGCCATATTTTACTAACCGTGCACCCTACATTCATGAAAGTCTGTGGGTATGTGGGGATTTTTACTCCAACAAGAAACATGAATCACACATTTGGAGGCAATATGATGCAAACTATGTAGGTTGGATGGTGTTTATTTACATTATGATGAGGTCCAGGGGCCGTATTCATAAAGCACACTTAAGTGCAACTTTTTTAAGAGTTTCCCTTAAATCTGCTGAATTTTAAGACAAACTCTTAGAGTTGCACTTAAATGAACAAATATTTAAGGGAATCCCTTAACTCTTTTAATTTTAACGGCAACTCTTAAGGGGCCATTGGAGCACCCTTAAGAGTTGCCCTTAAGTCATATGGGTATTCTATAGCATATATTTTACATAATTTGCTTTTTAATAGAAGAAAACACTTAAAGTGTGACTTAAGAGAGTCAGTTTAATACTTGGCTATAATTTTTACAAACTATAGTTAGCATTTTTGCACTTAGAATTACATCTAAAAAGAACAAAAATGACACACTGCAATAGAGCAGAAATTGGGCTTTAAAGTTAAGGGAATCACTTAAGTTAAGTGAAACGCTTAAGTGTTTCACTTACACTTGCACTTAAGTGTAAAAGTTGCACTTAAGTGTAAGGGAGTTTTATGAATTACGGCCCCTGGTAATTACGATGACTTAAACGCTCAGTCAGACTATTAGAATTCAAAATGACTATCAAAGAATTAAAATAAGCATATTGCTATAATACATGTTGCTTGAATAACGTAGTGACCTAGATTTTTTTATATGGCAATAATCATATATGAAGATACCACATGATACTAATATAAGAGCTTGTTCATAAAAAGACGTATTATTTCTGGGACTTGCTCAAAGGGATACTGATATTTGGTCACAATTGTGTGTCAATTCGTCTATCTTGTTTTTTAAATTTGTCCCATATTCGTTGTCACTTGAGGGATACTTTTGATGCACTTATGTTTGTCCCACCCACCCATGAGATGGTAAATTAAGATTGGCCATTGGATGACTTCATCTGCCTTCTTGAGGGATTGGATGTCAAAGTAATACTGGATGGATTCTATGATGTACTGATCGGCATATTTCTGTCTCAAAGTTGTTTTTTAAAATTATCATATGATTTGTTTTGTTTATGATGACATCATCTATTAGCTGACCAATTGTGCATATTATGATGATATTTTACATTGTATATCAATTAGGATGGGTTTTAAATTGATTTAATTAAGTTTGTAGTATTTGTATCACATCTTGTGAGTTTTGTCTTGAGATTGTAGTAATATATAAAAAATAATAGTTTATTCTAAATTATACTAATGATTTTAAATAGTTTTGTTAACTTTGAGAAAAGCCATAAATTGTTATGAAGAATAAGAAAATTATAACCAGTGAAATCAGTATACTGCACCACACCACCACTTGTAAGTGGATAGTGGCATTGATAGGGTGACGGGGAAAAACATTTTTATGAGGGGGCGGACCTTTCAAGTAGGGCAGTCAGTTGGGCAATTTTGTTACTATAATTTATTTTTGCCTAAAATGAACCAAAAAGTAGAAAAAACTTTGAGAAAAAATTTAAGGAAGAAATTATCTAAAATAATTTGCAAAAAACCAGCTGATTTTACAAGATTTTGTCAAAACTAAAAAAAAAAAAAAACTTCCAAAATGCAAATTTAGGGTCGGTTAGGCCCGTAAAACAAGGTGTTTTTTTGTCACCTAAGCTCAATATTTCAGGTGTGTGACTCTAAAAATATTGGATAACTGATGACAGACTGACTCAGGTCCCTTAGGATTTGTTAAAAGATCACAACATCCTCACAGGAGTAAGATGATAAACCTAATCAAAAGTGTGCAATTAAAAAAATGTAAGAAAATTAGGTCAGGTCAAAATGTTGATAAATAAAATGGAATATAGGCAATATAATTTTGCTCTACCACTTGTTTTTTTGCAATTGTTAATAGTTTAAAAATGTATTTGTATTACTTGGTAGTAGTGATAAAGATTTAGTGTTCAATGCGATTTAGGGTGATATGCTGATAAAAATGTATTTGTATGGTATTATTTATCTCAGTCTAATCATTGTTAAAATAAAATTGTATTTGGAAAGATGAACTTAATGAGATTGGATCATGTCAGTAACTCTGATACCTTTAATTTACCGCTACGATTATTTGATCACATGTCAGTACATAAGTTAAGCCTTTTTTTCTGCATTTGATTACAACCATGTGATGATACATGACATGTTAAAACGGATCAGGTAACATGACATGACATACTTTTTCTTTTCTATTTCAATTTTCATCAGCATTTAATTATTTTTTAAACAGATAAAAATCATAAATATAAATAGGTCTGGCAAATCACCAATAAGTTGGAGTAAAATGTCACTTTAAAGGGGTTTGTTCCGATTGTTTGAACTTTTTTCATTTTTTTAGATTCTAGTATAAAATTTTGTTCTTATTTTTTTTGTAACCCAATTGAAATGAGACGATCAATTATCATGACATGACGCAGTTTTCCTTCTTTATTTTTATATTCATCAGTATTTTCAAATTGTTTTTAAGTATATGTGACCTGCTCCCACAAAACCCGGACAAAGTCGCCAGAGCACATATGGAGTTAGAGAAGAGAAGAGATCAACGTCGGCCCATGAGCCTCTGCGCCCGATTGGAAAACCCATTGTGCTTTAATTTTTTTCATCAAACTCTTCCTAAATAGCCCATATATTTTGTTAAATAATATAATTTATCTAAATATAACAGAAATTAACAGATTTCCCCAATTTGGTTTCCAATTTTGCGCCTTGCGCAATACACAAGTCTATAAGTATTTTAGACTTCCCGGTATATATCAGCCAGACAGGCTGGTGTAGTGGTAAAATTCTCGCTTCACGTGCACGCGTCTCGGGTTCGATTCTTGCTTCGGCCTATTATCTTACATTTTTTTTCTTCATTTCTTTTCTTTTTATTTCAGTTATATCCAATCATTTTCTTTGACTTTTCACTCTCTATGATGTAATTCTTCCTTTTTTTTTCATTCTTTCTTCTTCTTTTTTTCAGAGCTACTGATAAAATGCTAATTTACGGTATTATAACACTTCGCGCGGTAGCAATACCCCGATAGCGAAAAACAGGCATCTTCGGATGATCCGTGTGTGTTTATTAGGAGTACAATTAGGAAACCTGTCATAAAATAATGTTAGGAACATTTATCTCCTTATGGGTATATGTCACAAACCTTAATTGTACTCCGATTACAACCACAGTGAGCTTCTGAAGTTGGCCAATTTTGACAAAAACGCAATGTATTTCAATGGAACAAATTAGCGATATTTGAGTTTCTGTATAAGAGATTGGAAATCCCGAAAAGGCTGTTGGGCCGACGTTGATCTCTTCTCTTGAGTTAGAGCCCAAATGAACATGCCACAGATCAATAGAAAACAAAGGAATTTTCCAAGGGAAATATCGATTTTTCATGAGCAAACGGTTGAGCAATGTTAACAAGTGATACTTCATTTTAAAGCTTGTAATTTCAGAATTTTTAATATGGGCAAATAAAAAAAAAGACTTTGTCCGGGTTTCGTGGGAACAGGTCACATCTTCAAAAAAGACCAGCCTTGGAAAAAAAAAAGAAGAAAAAAATGATTCAAGACATTGCAATTTACCACATTAATTCATTGGTAATAGCAAAGAACAATATTGTAATTTTTTTCAAATTTATATCAATATTTCCCCTGAACTTCTTTTCTCAAGCGAGTACATTTGGAAAGCAAGTTTGAAAGAGGAGCACTGGCCATTGCAACTGCTGGTGTTGAATCCTTTATAGAGGATGCTGTAGTTAGAATTAAAGGATTTACAAAATTTTGAGTGATTTTATAAAAAGTGAGCTGTTAACATATATATTCTCAGCCAGCCAAATTTGTTTGAAGTGTTTTCCAAATGTGTTAGGACCAATGACAACACTTACAGTGCACTATAATATTTAAGTCACTAAATGTTTCATAGATTGAAACGTTCTGTTTGTCAAGACTGTTTTGCATATTTGATCATGCTTTGATAACACCGTTTATGTTCCTCATTACATGTTACTTGCCTTAAACTTTTGTACCGCTGATTTGGACATTTTACTTGTAATAAATCATCCATTGTTTAGCCCACACACTACCATGTGGTCTACTTTGAGGGTTATGAAGGACACAATGATGCCCTCAAGGCATATTCATGTCCTTCAAGGTATTGAAAAATGGTAACTTAATGGGTTGTGGACTAAATATTGGATGATTTATTACCGGTGAAATGTCAAAATCAACGGTACAAAAGTTTAAGGCAAGTAACGTGTAATGTCTCCTCAGGGATGCCACGATAAATCTTTAACAGTGCATGGAGTTTTGAAAGAGAGAAGACATTGTTTTTCTACATATATTAATCAGTGATTAGTTTATGGATTTTTTGACATAATACTGTTAATTGTATTAATTAAACAGAAACTCATTTGTGGCACACAATTTTAAATTAGATAACTTTTTTATAAGTGTATACTATAAAGTAGAGTCAAAAGGGGACTAAAAACATCACATCTTAGTACCTTAAAGAAAATAATGATCATTGTAGTTTCTGAGTTATAATCCAAAGAATATAAAATAAAAGTTGGATTATTGTTTTAAGGAACAATGAGTTAAATCCATGAATTCATTAAGTAGATTTTTGTTTTCATTAGTTTTTAATGTCATATTAAGCACTTATCTATCTAGTTTAGAATATAAACCCCCATTTTTCTTCAGGATGAAGTTTTATCAGGTAGTTCTTTCTTACACATTTCATTAACTATTGTAATCCTTTAGCTTATGAACTGTTGCAAAACTAAAAACCTGACTCATTTGATTTAGAAATGGCCCATTTGAGCTTTAATGCTTTACTCTAACAATGTGCAAATTCTTAATCTAAGATAGATAATTTAAATATATGTTCAAACCTCATGGCAAAATCAGTATAGTTTTGTTGCAGAAAACTTTTTTTTCTGTATCCATGATAGTTTATCTGATGTTATCAACTTAACATTCATATTCATATGGTGATCTACTTTAGATATTCACTTATAGCGGCACCCTTGCTCTATGCTATCTTAATATTGCAGACCAATTTAACATGAAAATGTAACAACATTAATGGCTCATTTAATAATGCACTCTGCAGTAAATTTTAATCGCTTTGCTACTACATCACCTTAAGTGATCATTTTAAGACAAAATTGACGGTAATTACCCTGCTAATTGTAGGAAATGAAGCTGGTGACATTGATTCAAAAATTAGGTCATGAATTAAAGTTTAAGAAGATGACCCAGTTAATACAGAAGCCATATGGTTTTTTCCAGTTGTTTAATTTTGCATAATGGTTAGTATGTTTTGCATCAATTATTTGATGATACTGTAGTTTCTTGTTAATGTACATCAATTTTAAGAAAATGCAGGAGAATTTTGAATTGAAATGAGTTTACTGAAATAATATGTTCTGGTTTATGTGTGCGCATGTTTGTTTGAATGTATTCCTGCTGATGTAACTTGGAAATTTAATATAATTGCCTATATTTTACCTCCCAATCTTCTTGAATAAATTTAAATTTATTCCAAAAGATGAGACCGCCATTTATTGACTAACCCTCAGTCTGTAATCAAACCTAATGTAGAAAGTGGGAGTGTTTTTCACATCATCTCAGAGAAGTACTTTGTAATACTCAGGAGCCAGCATTCCCAAAATAAAGATTGCTCATTACTTCATCACCTAAACTGAATGAGGCCTCTCAACTCAGAGGTAAAACTGTGCTTCAGAAATCCTCCTATAGTCTTACAGTCTGCTGAGAGAACTTTGTCAAAAAATTTCCTCTTCAATTCATATTGTTCATAAAATTGGAAGAAATTGATTCACTTTTGTCAGGCATTGATATCATCTTTAAGATCATATTTATTTTGATATTAACAGACTTTATATTGAAAATACAGATATTGATTTCTAAGACTGAGGAAATTAAAATTATTTTTTTCTTCCACGTTATATCGAAGATCATATCAATTCTTTATAGAGACAGATTTATATTATGAAGCTATCGTTTATATACATCTATTAAAAGCCAAATGTAGGTTCGTCAAGATAGCTTGGAGCATTATTTCTTAAGATTTCTCAGATGTGTTATGTAAGACTTTTTAAGGAGTTGTATGAACTATTATAAACCGCATGTCAAGTATGTGTTGTAGCTGGAAGCATTTGCTGTGTCTGTGACGGTCATTGTACCATATTTTATCAAATCTTTACCGTTTTATAGAAACAAAAAGAAGAAACAAATGTTTTAAATAATTTCTGCAATAATGGAAATCATATTGTTGTTTTAAATTTTTGTGATGTCATATTATTTTTTGATACACATGTAATTGCATGCTTTATATTTCAGAAAATGTTTGGTCTACGTATCACATCATTTAAATGCCTTAGCCAAAATAGCAAGCTGTGAAGTTAGTATGATGAATATTTTTAGTGACCTTTAAGTTGTTTTGGGATAGTGCACTGAAGTAGGCTGATTTTGCAAGGATTGTTGTTTTGTTGAAAACTTGTTTGAAGTGGTCAGTGCATTTGCTTTAAATCAGTTTCATCAATGCTAAATTTTCATATTTTAAATTGTTTTATTCCACATACCATTGATACTAGCATCACCTAGAATTTAAAAAAAACTAAACGTACTCGTACATCAGTTAAATATTCCAATGTAAGCATACAAGGTACTCAGTTGCAACTATTTTCTGAGATAACACTTATTACAACTGTGCATTGAGACTGAAGATTGGGTCAATGACTCTAACAGAACGTAGTATTATCAAATTTAAAATGGCCAGACTGACAACAATGCACAAGTAGGAATCCTAGAGAGAAATGATAGTTATTTCTGATTCAATTTAGCCTCCCTGACTGAGATACTTAGGAGCTGGATGGGAAAAGTACTCATAGATGGTTCATTGACAACAATGTAAATAGTTTGTTATGCTATGTGAAAAGTGCATCTGTAAAAAGAATTGTTTAAGGCAAGTATTTGATTTTTGGTAGGGCAAGGTTTTTATAACATTAAACAATGACTGCTATATCCTATGTGATTGTATATTCTTAGAATATGTTTATTCCCAAAATAATTACTAAATAGTGATAATAGTTTTAACAATGCATTTTCAATTTCTGAGTTTATTAACTTTTATTTTGTATTTGCTGATGACCATCTCAAGTATAATTAACAGCAGTAGTAGTAATGGTATATAAAGTGTTGTCTGTTGTAGGTAGTATCATGAAGAAATGCTTATAGATGTACTGTCTTTTTTGTTTGCTTTTATCACGTCATGTTTTTCTAGTTTGGTTTTTCAAGTTCATTACTTTAGTAAGTAAGTTTCAATGTGTATTCTATAAGCATCTTCTTCCACTCCCACTGCCTTATTACATTCACAAGTTTATATATTGATTTTGACAAACTACCTTGCATTGTTTGAAAGTAAATGGTAATGGGTACCCCACTCCATCATCATGTATTACAAACTATCTGTCAGATATCGTGAAGTAAACATATTGCCTTTCGGTGTCAAGCGACCCCAATTCTACCACATGGCCTTATCTTGTCTGATAAAACGATGTAGCTTTTCATCTCATGAAACAAGTTGAACAAACATCAGAAAATGATGTTGGAACAGGTAGATGGATCAGTCACATGACACAAACTGACAGTTAGATTGCATGTAGTGAAATCCCTCCAGGCGTAGGAGCACCATTTGATGTGATGAGAAAGAGGAGGAGAATTGAGTTGGTTTTTGAAATGGTGATGGAATGAAGAGGAGAAAAGAATGAAGATGATGTCTTTACTTGAGATTGATGGTGTTACCATAGAGATGTCATTTTGAATTCCATCTTGCATCAGTGAACTAGTTTTTATTGCATTTTTTGTACTTTTCTAACGTTATAATCACATAATGATTGTCAACTTGTAAGATGATTCAACAATATTTGAATTGCATGAACACATGGATGTGATTACCAGGGAGACGAGACGGTTCATCTTGAGATGATTGATGAGAAATGTTAGGGGACAGATAAGTGGCAAGTTATGAAAAAGAAGAGTTATTGAATATGCGTGTTTCAAAAGCGAGTTATTTTCCAAAGCTATGGCAAGTCTGTGTTGTGCAATATGCGTTTTTGTAGTATTCTTCTGTAACAATTGGTTTCTGGATTAATCTTGATGATCCTCAGGGATTTTGTGCTGAGTCCAATATGGACAGTGGTCTGAGCAACTGTTATAGAGGGAACCAGTTAATTAATAGCTGTATTCTATCATGTTCTGTGATGCCAGATATCATATTTACCCATTAATTCACAGGTACTTGTTTGTAACTTCATTGGAAAAAACTCTTCTTTTAATATTGCCATCGTTGTTTTAACTCACCAAAATTGATATTTGGGGTGGAAATGTGGGCTGGTACAATTCACTGTGACCTAATTATCTCTTAGCATCATATTTTGATGGTTAATGATGCATGTGATTTTGATAGTAGATACCACTTTATGAATATCCAATGGCTTGACCATATCAACCATGACTAGACTATCATTTCATCTTTGTAATGAATCACATTGTTTTGATGCGCTCTATTTGATCAACTTTCTAGTCATGTATGGAATATAATAAATAATAGAAATTTAATGTGCAATATATAATGGATGTTGTTTTCGAAAAATATGTCTCATATTTCTGGATTGTGACCTAATTACATTTTGACATAGTTTAAATAATGCATATAATTTTGATAAATTGTTTGGCAATTGATTGAAGCATTGTGGCTATTTATAAATTATTGAAATTAACTTGCATATATAGTCCCCATACAAATTATTGGAGTGTAACAGGTTTTAAGAAAAATTAGACCAGGCAAAAAGAATGATAAACTGTGAATGTTTGTTTCATATTCTTGAAATAAATGATAGATAAATATTGGACGTATGTAATACCTAATGGCCTACTTACTTGAAAGGAACAGTTTTGAAGTCATTTTTCTATTGAGGGAACCAAATTCAATTTTATACTTAAAATGATGAAATTGGGTCAGAGAGCTTACCATATCTCTGTTATTTGTAAATTGACCTTTTCGAAATGAAAGGAGAAGCATGAATGGAGTCCGACTTGTTTTCTGATGTAGCTATCACATTTGATCATATTTGATACCTACATCGGAAGATAAGATGGACACCAATGATTTCAAAGAGGTCCTTAGATGGAACCAATTTCCCATTCTTCTTATATTTTTAAATCGTAAAATAGGACCAAAACACCTACCATATCCCTATAATAACACTAATGGTGTCCATCTTATTTTGATGATGTAGGTATCACATTGGCCCATATTTGATAAAGTAACCTGTCCCAAGTCAAAGCATTAGGGTCTCAAGTTAACTAAGTGTTGAATAGAGATACATAACGTAGCGAAATATATAAAATTTATTTTACAATAACCTTATCTTGTTATTTTTTCCAAGTTGAATGCTTTGACTAACTTGACAATAACCATAAATGAAATCAAAACCAAATAGTCCCATTATAAGTTCAGAAATGCATTATCAGTGCTTATTTTACATTCTGATAAGATTTGGTCACTTGAAACATTACACAATTCAGTAGTGTGCTACCTACACATTTGTATCAAATGTAACCATTCTATCCAATCTATGATCCACATAATACAAATATTGATGGTCATATATTGACTGCTAGTTGAGTGTCTGTCAGTACTTGCCAGATTGAAATTGAGTATGCAATGACCCACATACACATATGAATACAACATGAGTTAAGATAGCTGCTGATAGGTGTCAGGGACTTTGTGGAACATTTGCATACATATGTACCACAGTATTCCATATTTTGGAGTATTGATTAGAGCATAAACACTCTGACATTTACATTAACTTGAACAGGTTAGGACGTATTTGAGACAGGTTTTCTATAATGGTTATAATTTGGTGGCTGTTAATTATGAAAAAGCTGACATTTGTCTCACTAATTATGAATACCTTCACCAGGCCCATAGCCAGGATTTTTTCAAGGGGGGTGCGGATTTTCAAAAAGTGGACCTTTTGGAGGAAAAATTTTCGTTTTGGTCGACCCTAAAATAATTTTAGTAGTTTTTTAGCAGTTTTCCAAGCATTTTGTGTAGTATTTGTAGGTTAAATTTGACAAATCAGCAAAAAAACGACCTACATTTGCTTGTTTTGGTGCTTTAGGTGTTCTTTTGTTGGTCATTTTGTGAATTTGTGTGGAACTTTTTTGTACATTGTCAATTTTTTTTTTGGGGGGGGGGGGTGCGACGCCCCCACCGCACCCCTGGCTACGGGCTTGACCTTCACGACTAAAATATGTTGCAGTCGGGTTTTTGGTGCTGGTACATTTGATTATTGCAGGAATGTAGATTTACTTAATAGTGACATTTTACATGCCCTTGTTGTTCATTGCATTCTGGGAAGATTTTTACCCACAAAGCAATGTGAATGTGATTAACAGTGGGGTGTTTTGGTTTTGTAAATCAGCTATTGTAATCTGCGAACTTGACTCCTAAACAGCTAACAATCAAAATCATTCATTATATGACAAATGCAACATATTGCAGCGTAATCTTCAGATATTGATATGCAGATCATGAATCTGTAATGTTCAAATGCTTCATTCTTCTGAGTTACTTTCTAGCAGAAACTACATAAAAGTTTACGTAGACAGTAGCCTAGACAGTATAATGTATTCTAAGTATGTACAGGAGACAATATTTATGAAAAAATTAATTTCAATTTTCTGTGTCACCTACTCTGATTTTGAAGTAGGGTATTTCTTAGCTGGTCATTTTCATTGTTGTAGTTTAAAAATCTTTTATTTCCCTTTTATTTGCCAAATATACGTATAGAAGCTGAGTCAAGAAATATTCCACTAAGTTTAAGCTGCTGTTTCAAGATGCATGATAACATGTTCCAAGATGAGAGAGATTGGAGCAGACATCCTTCAAGTTCCTTAGTGGGATAAATGCCTGGAGAGAATACTTTGAACTTCACACCTGATGTGGTGATAAAACATTGCATGCTACATGCTTTACATGCAAAACCTGATAGATTTCAAACAAAATTGCAAATAGTATCATACCAATTCCCAACTAGAATAACTTATGTAACAAATTTTAGATCTTCTTGTGTCATATTTTTGTAAAATATCCATTCATATTCAATATGAACAAATAATCTATAGTTACCTTACAAAACATGTTAGCAAGCAATGTCTATAGTTTCAATACATGTAAGTAAGTTAAGGGTTAAGGATTGATCGTATTGACCCGGTCAAGCATAGTCATGTTTTTATTTTAAACAAAAGATGTTTATGAAACATAACCACACGTAAGGTGGAAAGAGGTATTTTCCTGAACCTTGTTCAAAGTAAGACTCTCGAGATGTTTTTCCTGACATTGAAAGGATGCAAGGAACTCCTCCTAAGGATTTGGTTGTCTCGTTTTTCTTCAACAAAACCATTTCAAATTGAGATGCAAATCTCTCCAGGGAGCATATTAAACGCTTAGCACTGGCCCTTGTGTAATTCCTTTCGGTCAATAGATTTCATTATCGCTATTAAGTTAAGACAATAACTGAGTTAACTTTTAATTTATAATCAATTGTGGTGGTTGATGAACCTTTGTGGAGACCTTGGTGTCAATTGATGGGTAATTATCAAGGGCATATGCAAGGTTTCTCAAACGTGCTGATGCAATAAGCTTTGTGTTTTTATTGTGAGTTTGTTGTATCCCATGTGGTTCAGTTAATATTAGCACGGTAGTAAGTTGATATGTTTGTTTTCCCCTCCAGTTTTCCATAAGTTTGAAGCAGTTTTATGAAATAAGTCAGAGATGCCTTTATTTGGGGTCTTTTATAGTGTAAAGAGGAAGAGGTAAAAAGGGAAAAATAAACAATTTTGATGCTAATATTTGGTAGGTAAACATACGTGACTTCAGACTTTTTGCAATTTGGTAGTGTTATGACCCTAAGTATTTGATAATATAGTGAACAAAAAAGTGGAATTTTTTGCAATATATGAGATTTGTCATATCATTGATCAAAATTCTATACTAATCGATAGTATAGGTACATTATGCATTTTGCAAAGAATTAATAGAAAGAATAATAGAAAAGAGTGCTAAGCTTAGCTACATAGCAAAATAGTATTTAATACGGAGTTACATATATGCAAAGTTTTATTTTGTTTTTGTGGAGAGTTTCATGGGATTTAACATCCTCATAGTATATAATTTGCTGTCTAAAACTTACGTTGTGAAAAGGTTTGTCTAGTCCACCATGTGAGTTTGGATTATGTGTGTTGTTTCTATTTGTCAACTTATTCAATTTGACAGTCCATTTCTTTCAATAAAGACCATCCCAAAATGGTGCCTCTGTTTCGTATCACTCGGTAGACATACGGTGTATAAAATCACAGGTAATATTTCAGACATAATGTCCCATGGTCGTCTGTCTATCTGCTACTAAATGGACGCGACATTTCTATCTTTTACAAATAAGTTTTATCATAAGAATTGAATATTTATCAAAATACTTATTGTTAAGTTTGGCTGGAAAGTTAAGGTGTTTTAGGATTAAATACTACTGCAACATAAATATGGATGATATAGCAAAATGTATTGATTTAGTCCATTGAATATGTGACCGTTGATGACATACACACAATGAGGCTAGTCCTTTTTTGGTAATTTAAAATTTGTTCAGCAAAACAACCTAAACAGATATATTCCTTAAGCATCACTGGCCATAAACATTGTTCAGTGTCCACTTGCATACATTTTGGCCATTTATATTTTTCATTATTTTGTAGTAACTCATAAAGTTACAGATAAGCCATTGTTACCAGTAAGAATTTGGCTCCGAATATATATTACCAGTTGTGATGCTTAATTTTCACTAATCTGACAAAACCATCCCTTCACAGGTTTTTTACCAAACCATGCCCTATTTTGCATACCACTTCTAGACCACTTTAGCATACCTATACAGCCAACCAGGATTATTGTGACAGCATAATGTAACTTGAGTCGCAGGGATCATTAAGTAGATTGCCATTCCAGTACTCATCAAGCTGACAAAATCAAGACATCTCTGCGTTTTCTGATTATTTTGTCTCCCAGCAGATGACAGATTGAAAAGCATGTGCATGCAGAAGCATGCATGAAGAGCTACAATGGTTTGATCTAGCGATTCTTGACTTATCCTCCCAAGTACTAGATGAGCGGTAGAATTGTTGATAATTTATTGAAATGAGTGAATCATTTGGTATTCAGTCATGACAAGAGGGGTGCTTGAGTTTTCCATCAGAGATTGTGCCACTTTACTTGGCTTTGATTGAGACTATAGGGATTTATCAAACGCTGCTTTCCACATTTGTCTGCAAACTATATTCCAAGAACATTAGATTGAAATAATTGTTGTAGGAGTTGAATATTGGCCTTTTTCTTAATCTTTTGCATAGCTCACCCAATTCTGTTCTTTTATCATTTCCCAGTTTTAACAAAAATAATGTAATTAACAGGAAATAGAAGAAAAGTGCATTGATTTAAAATCAGAGATAAAGCATAAAATCACAGGAAAAGCATGCTTATGAAATCACAAATTATGCACAAAAATGATACGTTAAATATACCACGTTTATTACTTTTGGTGTGAACTTGATGTCTTAGGATTTTCCCAAAAATAAATCCACACTTGAAGGTCTCTTATTTGGATTAAATCATTATTTTGGCTTGACCTCGTATTTGTCAATTGAACGAGAAATCCTTGAGAAGTCTGCCTTCAAAGCTCAATAAAACAATCTTTCAGAAATAAGTCAGTTGTAATTAAACAATTTTTTCTTATTTCTTGTTAATTTTATGAATAATACTTGGGAGAAAGACAATTTTCATGGTTATTTTGAACAGGAATTTAAATAAGTTTTCTATTGTTGAAATTCAACAAATTTCCCTGCAAATCCTTGATGTAAGTCAGACATGTAGTAATTTGAAGGGCAAGGTACCAATTAATTAAAGACATCAGTTCTATTTTAATCATTTTCAGTTAACCAATATCGAAACTTTATTTGATAGCATTTTCAGTTAACCAATATCGAAACTTTATTTGATAGCATCCCTAGCAAACAGTCACCAACTTATATGACAGACAAATTCACATATCTGCACTTTGCCGTGCTTTGATTAGGACTTGTGGGATACGTACAAATCACAAGTTATCGTTCTTGCTTCAAAGTATTTCACAACTATTTGTGTCTTCTTTTAAAAGCTCCTAAGCATTTATCATCTTTTTAAAAGCTGTGAAGTGTTTGTTCATTGTATTTTGTTTAAGCTCTAGTTAAGAGTCTACATGTTTGAACATGACTTGAATTTTAAGGTGTGATTGATGAATGTGATTTCATGGCTAATGCTCAATATTTGGTTATTTACGGAACATTTTCTGCTTTACTTCATAATTGGAATAAATTGACTTGAATGGTACTTAAATTGATTTCAATATAAGTGAGCTGAATTAAAGCTGTTCACACCTTTTAATGTAGAGATATATTTAGTATCTCGAAAACATGGATTTTTTATAAATAATTTTACCTCCATTCCTTGGATTTTGATTGAATTTGAGTTTATTCCTTTTGTAAAGAATCATAGGCTATATTTATACCAACAATATGTTGGTTTTACTGATAGACTATGTTTACTTTTCCTTCACACTTCAATCCACCTTTAGTCTGATCTGGGATTTTTAAAAGCATTTTCTGTTAAAACCTAGAATTACCCAAGTTGGATCCAGAGTCACCTTCAAGAACAAGAACAAGGCCTGAATTGAAAATGAATGTCATTGATGGATTTGTTTGAAATTTGTAGTCCATATTCTGTTTGATTCTTGTAAATATTAATGTTTCGAGCAAGTACCTGCAACAGGCAAACTATTTTTTTGCAAAACATAATTAAGATATAACAGAGGATGAATTCAGTAACAAAATTCCATTACAGACCATGAAGTTTGACACTCCAGAGAGAATTATGAATCACTAAATCATCTTCCTTCATGTCAGAGACTAGCACAGGTTGGTAATTCCAGAGTTATTTTGATAAAGGGTTCACATCACAAAATCACATTCTGAATTGTATAGTAGTAATAAAAAGCAGAAGCAGCACTGGTCCTAACAGTTATATTTAAAACAATTTTGAAACAATTGTTTCCATTGATTTGACCAATCAGGTGATTTGAATAAATGATACTTGTAAATAAAAGCTGTACCATTTGATTGAATCGATAGTTTGGGTTACGCTGCTTATATCAGTAGCCAGATCGGTTTCCATATCATATGTATATCACATGCTTTTCATCATGAAATGCATTTGATCTTGGATTCAGATCTGGTTTTGATTTAGGCTTTGCTATAAAAGTTGGATATCTTCCTAGACTCCCTAGTTTTCAGTTGCAAGGTATTTGAGACTTTATCAAGTGATCTAATTTTCTATTGCAAACTGGAAATTAAATTTTATGCTCAGAATTGAAGGTCAACCATGCTCAGAGATATATTAAAGAAATTCCTGATAGGATTTGTGTCCTTTTAACAGTGTGGCATTTGTACAGCACAGGTATGATGATTCCGTAATCAGACACTTCTGTGATCAGGTTTCATCATCAGAGTAGATCAATCGCATCCGTCAACGCACTAAGCCGAGGTTGAATTACAGAGATTACTCCAAGTATAGATATAAGAATCGTGCTTTATATAAAACAATATTGAGCCTTCGTGCTTACATCGTCAATTATCTTTGTAGTGTCTTAACAGCTTTACAGAATTCATAATAGTGGAATGTAATGAACAGTAACAAAGAATGTTTTTATTCAAAATTATGTGAATACAATAGCATTTATAAAATTCAAAACGATTATTGAATTGAGAAATGGAGTGCACACATTACGAATTTTGCTCCAATTAGTATAAAATACTAATTTATTAGTGTTTCTGATCAAGTGTTTTTATGAAGATAAACATCTTCATTTATTGGTTTCTGTTATGACATAAAAGGTTCAAAAATATTATATAAACATTTGTAGAATATTTGATGAAAAGTTTTCATTAATCTGTAATCTATGAATCACTGGATATATATTTTGTTTAATAATCAAATAAAGTACTAAATGTTGCAGTAATAATCTATCATTATTAACCAAGATTATATTTAACTTCATTCAGTGTTTATATCATTGAGTGCAATATTTTGAATTGTTATGAGTTCTACTTAAAGTCAACATAAAGTTAATCAATCAAACATTGATATCTTATTTGTGTACATAGGAACCTCTTATTTTAAAGACACAGTTCTTACTGTTGTTGATGTAATGTTACTTTCCCTAATTGATGTAAAGTTTAGTAAAAAGTATAAGGATGAATCAAGGATGTTTTGAGTAGTGTTTTGTTTATCATATTCTTCTGTTTATTCGCAATGCCAAACTCAATTTAAAATCAATCATCAACACATCTGATACAAATAAATCTTTTTAATCACACTTTAATTTTCAAAACAATATAGCTCTACCATTTCCCAGTTTTGCTATCTAATAATTTCCCTGTAATCTGTCTCCTATGGTTGCCTATCTGTTTTCCTCTTTCTCTTTATCGGGTAGCATTTAGGATGGTCAAATACAAGAAATCCCAATACAAGTTTCACTCAATTGTCAACAAATTTCACTTAGATTATGTAAGCTCAACATATGTATGCAGGCCTAAGTTAATGGTATCAACTTAACCATGCACACATTGCCTGCAGATATATTTCTATTTAACGAATCACTGAATATCTAGGTTACAAATCTCCATCTAAATTACTTTTGACAGGTACAAACATCGTTATTGGTCAATAAATCATGAAAACAACTTCCCACTACGACAAATATTTGGATACGCATCGCAAAACATGCATCGCCGTTGTTATCGGTATTTTTGTGATGTTGATGTCTCACTAATGGCATAGTGTTTGTAATCAGGCATGTAGACATTAAGAGATAATTACATCTTTTTGGATGTGAGATGCATAACTTTGTTGGTTTAAGAGCGGATTATATATCTTAATGAGGCACTAAGCAATTTGCAATTTAAAG
Organism: Ophiothrix spiculata; assembly: GCA_000969725.1. Lineage (NCBI taxonomy): Eukaryota > Metazoa > Echinodermata > Ophiuroidea > Amphilepidida > Ophiotrichidae > Ophiothrix > Ophiothrix spiculata. The sequence goes on from JXSR01S008414.1 coordinate 68,554, forward strand.
GGAAGTTGCCTTCTTTTATTTTTGAGTGCTTAAGTGTTGGAATTCTTAAAAGATGTGAGATACCATTTTGGCTTTTAGAGGAAGAAATCTAAAGTAAAGAAACAATTGATCCTGGTTCAGTATTGGGTAATCTTCCTTCTTTGCTTCTTTGTTTCCAAGAATATAAGAAAGGAATTTAAAAAGTTGATATTAAGTTATTTAATACCTTCATGTAATCAATGTTTGCAGGATACTTGCTATCATGTCTTATTTAGATCTTAATGAATTTCAGATGTATTTTAAACAATCTTGGCTCAGACTACTTATACTCAAATCACTACAAAATCAGCATGATGGTAATAGTGTGACAATACAATGTAAATGCAGTATTCAATTTATGTAGGTCCCTTGACTCTGTCTCAGATAATTAATGAGAACTTAGAAAATTTTAGCTGATGTATGATGTATTTTTACACTATTTGTTACAGCAGAATAGATTTACTAGAAACATCTTGTCCTTAAACAATAATATATGTTTGAATAAAAAACCTCAACCAGTAATTACCTGTCACCTGGGATAAATGTTAAATTCAGCTGAAATCCTGCAAACATAATAAGAAGCCCAGTGAAATATTTATTTTGCTGCATATCAAATTTGACGTTATCATCTTGCTATCATATGCTACATCTGTCACTTGGGTAATAATGTAATTTTCAGTTTTTAAGTTCTAAACAAAACTAGAAGTTTATTTTAAATACATTTGGTTTATATTTATTGCTTGTAAAACTTTTCCTGCTTAGCACTTCAGCTCCAGATAACATACTGATTACTTAAGGTAAAATATTTATCCTGATTTTTTTCATTAGCAAATGCATAGTTGCAGTTTACCAAGATAAATAAGAAGTAAAACAGACACTTGAAACTTCAGATAGAGTAAAGATTCACACGTCTTTCAAAATGAATGTAGGAAGAAGATGTTTGCTATCATGTCTTATTTAGTTAGTAATGAATTTCAGATGTGTTAACAATCTTTGCTCAGACTACTAGTAAGCAACTCACTGTAAAGTCAACCTGATGATCATAGTATGTCAAGATGTTGTAAATGGAGTGTCTACTTAGTACATGTCTATAGGGTCAGAAGCAGATACTTGATTAAGGACTCACATATTTTTGGTTGGTGTGATATATATCATACTCCACAAAATATATTATTGCATTTTAGTTGCTATGTAGCTTTCAGATAATATGTTTAAAAACAGCATATGAAATTCTATTCCAACTAGCTCTTGCTTTTTTGGAAGTTGGTTTCTAAAGGTGGCAACCCCTTTAGCCCTTAAATTTGTTGCTAAGGAATGACTGATCCTCAAAGGCTAAATAAGCAATAAACCATTGGGCTGTCAATAATCACCTTCAACCTGACATATAGTTCAGTTTCAGTTTAAGACAAATCCTTAATCAATAATATTGTTATGTGTGTGATATGTTTTCTGAAAATACAAAATCAGTCCTTTAGAGGAAATGGAATCAAGACTTTAAAAATAAAAAAGCTTCATAACATAAACCGATGAGATTGATCCATTTTTAAAACTTGTTTCATGTGTACCATTTTCTCTGAATCAAACTCACTTGTCCTATATCTTTGTTATTAAACATGAACTTATCATCTGTATATAAAGTCACTTTGAATAGGAATAGGTAGCTTGATAAAAGATAGGAACGAAAACAGGAAACTGGTATAATTGAAATCAATTATATATCATCCATACCGGTATCTTTACCAATGCATTTATTCCCATGCACACACACATCTCAAGTTTCATTTCAGAATTATCGATCATAGATTGCTATCTACTGAAGATAAGTTTGAAATATGCTCCGAGGTACGTAGCACTGATGGCATCATGTGATCAATTCATGTATGTGTCTGGAGATCAATTGAATTAAGGATGCAGATGTGAATTTCATGAAAATGATGAATTGAAATGGAATGATTTATTTTCCTTATGGACTAAACTCATTATTAATGCTCACTAAACTAAAATGCTTTGATTGGGTTAGCTTGAAGTATTTTGATAGATAAAAAAGAAAATGTGTTTTTCGTATTTCTTTCGGCATAACATCAAAAGATACATAAAACAGAAAAGTGCTGATCAGCAGGAAATATTGAAAGAACAAGAAAGTGCTGATCAGCTGGAAATATTGAAAGAACAAGAAAGTCATATAACTAGAGGCTGGAAACACATCGAAGTCACCTGAAGTCATGAAAGATGATGGCTCAGTATTTGAAAACGGGTTGCATCATTTTTGATTTTTTGATATTTCTGTCATTAAAAAGAAATTATAAATGTAAGATAAACACAAATGTTAAAATCAACATCAGTCAATACATTTGCCAAGTGTGAGTAGCTTAAGACATGGTTTCAGTTTCCCAAGATATTAATTTTTTCACCTAATGTCAGTGTCTGAAGTCAAATCTGAAACCATGTCATAAGAAGAGGGGGAATGGAGTGCTTTAGTTGTTGAAGAGTTTTTTATAGATTTTTTCACCTACTTGTTTTATCTTGTCATTAAGTTTTTAAAGGTTTATATGCAATACCATACTACAATCAGGTCTGTTTCTGTAACTTATAGAAATAAATAATTTTGGAAGTATTATTTTTTTTCCATTTTTTCTTCTTCTTGGAGGAGCTGGTGTGAATAATACTCTCCCTACTACATTGATGTAGTTCAATATTGCCATCAGATAGATAGGATATCAAAACCAGTAAATGTACGTTAATGAAACAACAATAAAATGGCATTTACGAAGAACCCACATTATTTTTGAAAAGGATGAGAAGCTTCAAATGTTATTTTAAAATCAAGTTATCATATTGTTTTGCATATTTACATTCATGCATCTTATTTTCTTTGACAAATAAGAGATATGGCATAACTGTTATTATCTTGTACTCTTGAATTGATGCATTTTGTATGCAGCTCTGCAAAAAATCAACACATTCTTATAAAGTTAAAGCAACTGTTAGTATTGAGATGGCAAGATTTTCCTGCATTGATTATCTATTTTCAGTGTTTTGCACAGTTCCCTTTTTCTGGTACAAGTAGAGTACTATTTCTCTTCCACATGGCATAGTTCCGTACTTAATGGTTATTGGACCAAAATTGAACCAAGTAATCATGATGGAGAAGATGTTTTTAAGAGACGCTGCTTGTCGTAAAGGGAATAGCCTTTCAAAAGTGACAGTTTCGTGACACGTTTCTTTCTTTCATCTCCGATTGCATCGTTCCTTAATACAGAAAGTAATTAAATATTGAATATTCAAAATAGAGTGAATCATCAAAGAAAAAAAAGAGTTCAGGAAAATGATTTTGTTTCTGATTTTTCAGATTTTCCCTGCATTTTTTGAATATATTATCTGTATCTATTAGTATGTGTAGTCTAATCAAATATATGCAACTCCATAAAGCTGCTATCTAGTTTCTCTTTTAATGTGTATCGATACGGTGCAGAAAATAGTGTCAATTTCAGTTCTTCGTTGTGTCAAATATTTGCTCATCTATCTCATTTTGTTTTTCTAAAAATCATCTACTTTTTTGTACAAGTGTGTCATGTATTCAATTGTTTCTGCATAAGTATGTGCATGTTACTCAACGGATAGTCTAAGCTTTTTTAATGCATGCAGGTTCAAATTCAGCAATTAGTAACAGTAAATGGTTAAAAAAATTTACCAAGAAGAGTAGATTAGTAAAGGGTGACACTACAATACAGGTGGGTGTATATAGGGGAGTTCTTTTGGATGTTAACCACTTTGATGCTATCATCCCATATCAATATGTACAGTGCTATGCTGAGGTGTGCAAACCTGTAACCGCCTAACACACTGCTTAAATTGATGTTCTGGAAGAATTAAGCATTGGGCACAAAGGTATGATGGCACAAACAATAGCCCAGGATATTTTTACAATTTTGATATGCATTTCACCAGTCTCAGATGGGATTTATCAATTCTATGACATTGGGGAAAGCAGGATGTCATGCCGTTTATAAATTGGATCAGCACAGAGTAGAAAAGTCTCCATCCCGTATATCAGGATGCGCACTGAAGTGTTTAATTTCATATCTTAAGGGGCCTGTTAAGGCTTTTTTCATCAATTTTTATTGCTCTGTAACTCAGCAACGGATAATTAGATTCAAATAAAAGTATACATTTCTAGAAGCGAATTTGCATACTGAACATGATGGTCAGGTCATTTTTGGACAAAAATGCGTAATTTTGGACCTAGGGTCCAAAAATCATGTTTTGGGCCCAAAATTTTACGGGAAAGCTAACTAAATTTTGCTTGGGTAAAATTTTTTACCAATTTAATTTTTAAAATCTAGAAAGCAATATCTGGGATCGCTTTTCTCAAATTTTTGATTTTTTTCTTAGTTTTTGAGATATCGCCAAAAATTGGTCCAAAAAATGTCAAAAATCCCACTCCTGACACCATTTTTGGCAAAATATGCCACATTTTGACCTATTTTTGGCAATATTTCAAAATATAAGATAAGAATCAAAAATTTGAGAAAAGCGATCCTAGATATTGCTTTCTAGATTCTAAAAAATAAAATGGTTAAAAATGTTACCAAAGTAAAATTTAGATAGCTTTCCCGTAAAATTTTGGGCCAAAAACATGATTTTTTGACCTTTTTTGGACCTTAGGGCAATAATTTTACATTTTAGTCCAAAAATAAGCTGACCATCATGTTCAGTATGCAAATCCACTTCTAGAAATGTATACTTTGATTTGGATTTAATTATTCGTCACTGAGTTACAGTCCATAACCCATTTCTGAAAATGAAGGCTTAACAGGGCCCTTAATACAGGTCTGTAGAAACAGTCATCAAATTTACCTTTTGAAGTCAGCTTATACCCATTTTCCAAAAAAGACAAAACCTTAACTTGCTTCTTTTCTCTCTGTCTCTTTTATTCCATATGCCGCTTACCGGTTCCATTTGTGACCTGTTACTTTCAATTTAAAGGTAAGTGCTATTGAATAAATTTGATTTAAATTCAAAATGTATGCAACAAGGTGGTGATTTAGAACATCTATGCTAGTTGGGGAAACTTACCATAGAATTTACCAAGCTTATCTTATAATCTTATTCATCTTATCAATAGATGTAGATGTTTATAGGAACTGATGTACTACCTAATGAATTTTCAAGAAGTTTGAATATTCAACAAGAGAAAAATGTCTCTGCAAATCTCGCAATGTAGATTATGTAATAAAGTAATTTGAAGGTAAAGGACCAATTAATTCAAAGATATTACCTTCCTTGAACTTGGTCAGTGCTATCTATAATCAATATCACTAAACTGACATAGAGACTATTAGATGGCATCCCGAGCACTCCGTCTCTGAACACATGTGACAGACAAAATCACACAACTGCGCTTTGCCATGCTTTGGTTAAGACTGCTGGGATCCTACAAATCACAAGTTATCGTTCATGCTTCAAAGTATTTCACGACTATTTGTGTCTTCTTTTAAAAGCTCCTAAGCATTTATCATCTTTTTAAAAGCTGTGAAGTGTTTGTTCATTGTATTTCATTTCAACTCTAGTTAAGAGTCTACATGTTTGAACATGACTTGAATTTTAAGGTGTGATTGATGAATGTGATTTCATGGCTAATGCTCAGTATTTGGTTATTTAGGGAAACATTTTCTGCTTTACTTCACAATTGGAATAAATTGACTTGAATGGCACTTGAATTGATTTCAATATAAATGAGCTGAATTATGCTGTTTAATGTGGAGATAGATTTAGTATCTCTAAAATATAGAATTTTTTAATTATTGAATTTGCCTCCATTCCTTCAGATTTTGATTGAATTTGAGTTAATTGCTTTTGTAAAGAATCATAAACTATATTTTTACCAATAATATTTTGCTGTTATCCTGATAGACCATGTTAACATTTCCCTTAACTCTTCAATCCACCTATGTCCGATCTGGGTTTTTTAAAGCATTTATCTATTCAAGCCTAGACTTATCCAAGTTGGACCCAGAGAACAAGAACAAGCCTGAATTGAAAATGATTGGTCATTGATGGACTCGTTTGAAATTTTTTGTCCATTTTCTGTTTGATTGTAGTAAATAGTAATGTTTCGAGCAAGTACCTGCAACAGGCAAACTATTTTTTTGCAATAAGATATATAACACTAACAGAGGATGAATTAAGTACCAAAATTCCATTACAGACCATGCAATTTGACATTCCAGAGAGAATAATGAATCACTAAATCATCTTCCTCCTTCATATCAGAGACTATCACAGGTTGGTAATTTTGGTATTTTGGTTATTTTGATAAATGGTTCACATCAAAATATCACATTCTGAATTTTATGGTAATAATAAAAAGCAGAAGCAGCACTGGTCCAAACAGTTATATTTAAAACAATTTTTTTCTAATGATTTGACCAATCAGGTGATTTGAATAAATGATACTTCTAAATAAAAGCTGTACCATTTGATTGAATTAAATGTCTCTGTGATAGTTGGGGTTACGCTGCTGATGTTAGCAGCCAGATAGGTTTCTATACCATATGTATATCACATGCTTTTCATCATGAAATCCATTTGATCTTGGATTCAGATCTGGTATTGATTTCAGTTTTGCTATGAAAGTTTGATATCAATTACAATTGTGTTTGATTCATCTCTATAAACACATCAGATGATCTACTTCTCTAGTTTTCAGTTGCAAACTGTTTGAGACTTTATCAAGTGATCTACTTTTATGTTGCAAACTGGAGATTAAATTTCATGCTTAAAATTGAAAGTCAACCATGCTCAGCACATAAATAAAGGAATATCCTGACAGAATTGTCTCCCCTTAACACTTGTACAGCAAAGGTATGAAATAAAGGAAATTTCTGACAGGGTTGTCTGTCCTTAACACTGTCGCATTTGTACAGCACAGGTATGAAATGAAGGAAATTCCTGACAGGGTTGTCTTCCCTTAACACTGTTGCATTTGTAAAGCACAGGTACGTAATGAAGGAAATTCCTGACAGGGTTGTCTCCCCTTAACACTGTGGCATTTGTACAGCACAGGTATGAAATGAAGGAAATTCCTGACAGGGTTGTCTCTCCTTAACACTGTCGCATTTGTACAGCACAGGTATGATGATTCCGTAATCAGACACTTGTGTGATCAGGTTTCATCATCAGAGTAGATCAACCGCATCCGTCAGCGTGCTAAGCTGAGGTTGAATTACAGAGATTACTCTAAGTATAGATATAAGAACCATGCTTTATATAAAACAATATGGAGCCTTCTTGCTTACACCATCAATTATCTTTGTAGTGTCTTAACAGCTTTACAGAATTCATTACAGTTGAATGTAATGAACAATAACAAAGTATGTTTTTATTCAAAATTATGTGAATGCAATAACATTTATAACATTCAAAGTGATTATTGAATTGAAAGAAGGAGTACACGCATTGCAAATTGTGCTCCAATTAGTATAAAATACTAATTTATTAGTGTTTCTGATCAAGTGTTTTTATGAAGATAAATATTTTCATTTATTTGTTTCTAATATGACATAAAAGGTTCAAAAAATATTACATAAACATTTGTAGAATATTCAATGAAAAGTTTTCATTAATCTGTAATCTATGAATCACTGGATATATATTTTGTTTGATAATCAAATAAAGTACTAAATGTTCAGTTAATAATCTATCATTATTAACCAAGATTATATTTAATTTCATTTATTTATTTATTTATTTATTTATAAGTGTTTCCTTATTTATGATCAAGTGTATTTATGAAGATAAACATCTTCATTTATTGGTTTCTGATATGA
>JXSR01S008414.1:76566-104538 GCA_000969725.1 Ophiothrix spiculata
GGACTAAACTCATTATTTTTTTTTCATCATTCTGCACATTCTGTGAAATTTTGAACAAATTCTGTGCAGGACACCGTAGCCGTTAGAACCACCTTCAATTTACGGCGCATGACCTTCTTCTTTTAAAGATACAGTTCTTACCTTTGTTGATGCAATGTTATTTTTCCTAATTCATGTAAAATTATTTTGCATATTAAAAAGAATTCTTGCACTTATACAATGAATCAAGGATGTTTTGTGTAGTGATGATATGTTTGGCATATTATTCTGTTTATTCACATTGCCAATTTAAGTCAATCATCAATACAACTGCTGCCAATAAATCCTTCGATGCAGGTCAGAATTTAATCACAATTTAATTTTCAAAATAATATAGCCAATACTACCAATTCCTAGTTTTGATATCTAATAATTTTCCTGTAATCACTCTCGTATGCTTGCCTATCTTTTACTCTTTCCCTTTATCAGGTAGCACTTAGGATGGTAAAATACAAGAAATCCAAATACAGGTTACACTCAATATTCAACAAATTTCACTTAAATTATTTAAGCTCAACATATTTGTGCAGGCCTAAGTTAATGGTATTAACTTAACCATGCAAATATTGCCTGCGGATATATTTCTATTTAACAAATCACTGAATAACTAGGTTACAAATCTCCATCTAAATTACTTTAGACAGGTACAAACATCGTTATTGGTCAATAAATCATGAAAAGAACTTCCCATTAAGGCAGTTTATACAAACGACAAATATTTGGGTACGCATCGCAAAACATGCATCACCATTGTTATCGGTAACTTTGTGATGTTGATGTCACACTAATGGCGTAGTGTTTGTAATCAGGCGTGTAGACATTAAGAGATAATTACATCTTTGTGGATGTGAGATGCATAACTTTGTTGGTTTAAGGGGCCTGTTAAGGCTTTTTTCATCAATGTTTTTTGCTCTGTAACTCAGTAACGGATAATTAGATTTAAATAAAAGTATACATTTCTAGAAGCGAATATGCATACTGAACATGATGGTCATGTCATTTTTGGACCAAAATGCGCAATTTTGGACCTAGGGTCCAAAAATCATGTTTTGGGCCCAAAATTTTACGGGAAAGCTAACTAAATTTTGCTTCGGTAAAATTGTTTACCAATTTAATTTTTAGAATCTAGAAAGCAATATCTAGGATCGCTTTTCTCAAATTTTTGATTTTTTTTCTTAGTTTTTGAGATATCACCAAAAATTGGTCCAAAAAATGTCAAAAATCCCACTCCTGACACCATTTTTGGCAAAATATGCCACATTTTGACCTATTTTTGGCAATATTTCAAAAAATAAGATAAAAATCAAAAATTTGAGAAATGCGTTCCTAGATATTGCTTTCTAGATTCTAAAAAGTAGAATGGTTTAAAATTTTACCAAAGCAAAATTTAGATAGCTTTCCCGTAAAATTTTGGACCAAAAACATGATTTTTTGACCTTTTTTGGACCTTAGGGCAATAATTTCACATTTTGGTCTAAAAATAAGCTGACCATCATGTTCAGTACGCAAATTCACTTCTAGAAATGTATACTTTGATCTGGATTTAATTATCCGTCGCTGAGTTACAGTCCATAACCCATTTCTGAAAATGAAGGGTTGACAGGGCCCTTAAGAGGGGATTGTACATCTAAATGAGGCACTTAACAATTTGCAATTTTTAAGGGAAGTTGCCTTTTTTATCTTTGAGTGCTTATGTGTTGGAATTCTTAAAAGATGTGTGATACCATGTTGGCTTTCAGAAGAAGAAATCTTAAAGGAAAGAAACAATTGATCCTGATTTCAGTATTGGGTAATCTACCAGCTTTGCTTCTTTGTTTCCAAGAATATAAGATTGAAAAAGTTGATTCTTAGTTAGTAGAGGGAAGGATTGTTTCACAGAGTGTCAAAACTAGTAGGGAGTTTGAATTATTGAATACCTTCATGTAATCAATGTTTGTAGGATACTTGCTATCATGTCTTATTTAGATCTTAATGAATTTCAGATGTATTTTAAATAATCATGGCTCAGACTCCTTATACTCAAATTACTACAAAATCAGTATGATGGTAATTATAGTGTGACAAGACAAGATATAGGTTCATTGACTCTGTTGCAAGTAAATAAAAAGTACTTAGATTAATTAAGCTGATGTATTATGTAAAAATTCATAGTTTATGTTACATCAGAATAGATACCCGGTATACAAAAAATATGTTGTCCATAAACGATAACGATAAGTTCGAGTGCTTCCTTTTGGAATCAGAAATCTCAACCAGTAATTGCCTGTCACCTGGGTATAAATGTTAATTTTAGCTGAAATCCTGCAAACATCAGAAACCTAGTGAAATATTTATTTTGCTGCTTTTAAAACTTGACGTTATGCATCTTACTATCATTTGTTACATCTGTCACTTTGGGTAATAATGTAAGTTTCAGTTTTTAAGTTCTAAACAAAAATAGAAGTTTAGTTTAGATGCATTTTGTTTATATTTACTGCATGTAAAACTTGTCCTGCTTAACACTTCAGCTCCAGATACATACTGATTTTTTAGGTAACAAATTTATCCAGATTCTTTTCATTAGAAAATTCATAGTTGCTGTTTACATATATAAATAAGAAGTAAAACAGACACTTTAAATTTCAGATGGAGTTTAGATTCACGCCTCTTTCAAACTGAATTGTGAAGAAGATGTTACTATCATGTCTTATTTAGTTCTTAATGAACATCAGATGTTTTACAAACAATCTTGGCTCAGACTACTTGTAACCAACTCACTGTAATGTCAACCTGATGATCATAGTATGATGAGATGTTGTAAACGGAGTGTGTACTTAGTACATGTCTCTAGGTTCAGAAGAAGATACTTGATTTAAAACTTAGATAATCTTGGTTGGTATGATATATATCATACTCCACAAAAAACATTATTGTATTTCTGGTTGTTATGTAGCTTTCAGATACTATGTTTTAACACACCTTATGAAAATTATATTGCAACTAGCTCCTGCTTTAATGGAAATCAGTTTGCTTAAGGTGGCTGCTCCTTTACCCCTTTAATTGGCCATGACGTTGCTAAAGATTGACTGATCCTCAAAGGCTGAAAAACCATTAGAATCGCACTGGTTGTCATTAATTACTTTCAACCACAAGACATTTAGTTCAGTTAAAGGAGCTTGGTCCGTTTTTTCAAAATTTTGTTTTCAATGTCATATGAAAGATGATTACTCAAGAGGTCTATATTTCAAATTTGAGCTGAATCGGTTTAAAAACGGTATTGATTTTATGGGCAGTTTTGTATTTCAGAGCTTCCTGTACATTACTGCATAGAATTAATTATGGTTACCATAATTAGACACATTTTCATATATATCGCCAAAACGGAACATAACTCAGCTGTGAAATTTCACATGGGTTATGAAAAAAATATGAGCAATATTTTGGTACCAAAATCTCAAAAAGTGTGAAAAAAAGTTGAGGAAATTGTACTATGCTCCTTTAAGATTTAACACATATCCTATTAATCAATTTATGTGTATGATATGTTTTCTGAAAATAAAAAGTAAGTCTTTTAGAGCATTTTGAATTAAGACTTTTCAAAAACCTTCATAAAATAAGCAGATGAGATTTAATCACTTTTAAAACTTTCTTCATGTGTACCCCTTTCCTCTGAATCAAACTCACTTGTCCTATATCTTTGTTATTAAACATGAACTTATCATCTATATGAAGTCACTTTGAATAGGTAGCTTGATAAAAGATAGGAATGAAAACAGAAAACTGGTATAATTGAAATCAATTATATATCATCCATACCAGTATCTTTACCAATGCATTTATTCCCATGCACACACACATCTCAAGTTTCATTTCAGAATTATCGATCATAGATTGCTATCTACTAAAGATAAGATAGGAGTTATGCTTCAAGGTACGCAGCGCTGATGGCATCTTGTGATCAATTCATATGTGTGTCTGGATATCTATTGAATTAAGGATGCAGATGTGAATTTCATGATGAATTGAAATGAAATGATTTATTTTCCTTATGGACTAAACTCATCATTTATGCTCACTACCACATGTATCAAAAAAAATTGTGCACGGATTAAAACTGATTTTGACCTTGATAAAAGCACCAAATCATAATTGTCTTGTTATTGTAGTAAAGCAGATTAAATATGCTTTCAAATGCAGAAAAAATTATAGAAATCGGATGAAAAATAAAAAAGATATGACCAATTTTGTGAGTACTTTTAGCTTTTATCATAATGCCATAACCCGTAATTGTGATATGTTATATCTTGCTTAACTGTGTAAATCCCATTGGAATGGAAGAAAAAGAGACGTACTTACAAAATTGGTCATATCTTTTTTATTTTTCATCCGATTTCCATCATTTTTTCTGCAATTGAAAGCTTATGAAATTTGCTTTACTACTTTAACAAGAAAAATATGATTTGGTGCTTTTATCAAGGTCAAAATCAGTTTTAATCCGTGCACAATTTTTTTTAATACACGTGGTAAATTAGAATGCTTTGATTGGGTTAGCTTGAAGTATTTTGATATATAAAAAGAAAATATGTTTTCCATATTTCTTTCGGCATAACATCAAAGGATACATAAAGTGCTGATCAGCAGGAAATAGTGAAAGAACAAGAAAGTCATATAACCAGAGGTTTGAAATGCATCGGAAGTCATCCTAAGTCATGAAAGATGATGGCTAAATATTTGAAAACAGCATGCATCATTATTGATTTTTTGATATTTCTGTCATTAAAAAAAATTTCAAACATAAGATAAACACAAATGTTATAACATCAGTCAATACATTTGCCAAGTGTGAGTAGCTTAATAAAAGGGGGAATCGAGTACTTTAGTTGTTGAAGAGTTTTATTAAGATTTTTTTTTTCACATACTTGTTTTATCTTGTCATTAAGTTTTGAAAGATATGCAATACCATTGCTACTATTAGGTATGTTTCTGTTATAGAAATAAATAATTTTGTAAGGATTTTTCTGAAGGAGCTGGTGTGAATAATACTGTCCTTACTACATACATGTAGTTCAATATTTCCATCAGATAGATATATTCAAAACCAGTAAATGTATGTAATGAAACAACAAAATCAGCATTTAAAAAGAATCTACAACCTTTGTGAAAAAGAACAAGAATCGTCAAATGTTATTATCAAGTCGAGATATATATATTTTTTGCATATTAAAATTCATGCATCTCTTTTCTTTGACAAATAAAAGAGATATGGCATAACCGTTATCTTGCACTGTTCTATTGATGCTTTAATGCAACTGGTATGCAACTCTGCAAAAAAATCATCACATCTTGATAAACTTAAAGCAACTGTTAGTATTGAGATGGCAAGATTTTCCTGCATTGATTTTCTATTTTCAGTGTTTTGCACAGTTCCCTTTTCTTGTACAAGTAGAATACTATTTCTCTTCCACATGGCATATTTCTGTACTTAATTTTTATTGAACCAAAATTGAACCAAGTAATCATAATGGAGAAGATGATTTTAAGAGACATTGCTTGCTTTAAAGAGAATATTCTCTGAAAAATGACTTGCACAAGTTTCATGGCATGTTTTCATTAAATTATAAGTTTGCATGTTTTTTTTATCAATGCTACAAAATAGCCGCACCTAATGAAACTTTTTGTTTCAGTCTATTTGATGCATTATCAATTAAGATTTCCTCAACTTAATCAGAAAAAAAATACTTTTATGATCAAAAATTAAGACAGTAAAAAGATAATATCAGTTTGTAAACACCTTTGACAATCTCACTCTGATCCTTGTGCCCCTGGTCTGTCCTTAAAATGCTTATTTTACCACACCATAAACCATGAACATTGTATTTTATGGAGATATTGTTTTGATATACAAACCATGAGAAGGAATGATTTATCCAGGCTATTCTATTTAAACTCTACCATGCTCAGTGTTCAAAATTTCATAACATATAATTTGCATTTTTTAATAAGTCATCAGTTTTTCCCTGTTAGGATCAAATTTGTCTCTTCACCTCCGTTTGCATCAACCCTCAAAACAGATACTTTAGAAAGTGATTAAGTATTGATTTTTTTCAAAATATAGTGAATCATTAAAGAAAAAAAAAAGAGTTCAGGAAAAAGATTTTGTTTCTGATTTTTCATATTTCCCCTGCAATTTTTAAATACTTTATCTGTATCTTTTAGGATGTGTAATCTAACCACATGTATGCAACTCCATAAAGCTGCTATCCCGTTTCTCTACAAATGTGTATTGACAGTAGTGTCATATGTCAATTCTTTGTGACACAACTATTTACTCATCTATCTCATTTTTTCTAAAAATCATCCCATTTTTTGTACAGGTGTGTCATGTATTCAATTGTTTCTGCATAAGTATGTGCATGTTACTTAGTTGATAGTCTAGGCTTTTTTAATGCATTCCGGTTCAAATACAAAAAATGCAAAATATAAAGGGTGACACTACAAGTGTATATAGGAGAGTTCTTTTGCATTTCAATTTCGTATTGTAATACAGGTCTGTAGTCAGCTGTTACCTATTTTCAAAGAAAGACAAAACCTTAACTTGTTTTTCTTTCTTTTCTCTCTCTCTCTTTTATTTCATATACATCTTACTGGTTCCATTTGTGACCTGTTACTTTCAATTTAAAGGTAAGTGCTTTTTAATGAATTTGATTTAAAATTAAGAATGTCTGCAACAAGGTGGTGATTGAGAATATCTATGCCAGTTGAGTAAACTTAGTATTTTATATACCAAACTATGTTTACACTTTGTTTTAGCTATGTAAGCTTATTACTTAATCTTATCTATAGGTATAGGTGTAGTTGTCTACAGGAAATGATGTAAAACCTATACAACCAATTTACAGATATTTGAATATTCAAGAACAGAGAAAAAATCTCTGCAAATCTGCTATGTTAATTAAGACATGTATTGATTTGAAGGGTAAGGCAACAATCAATTCAAAGATATCCTCTTCCTTGAACTTGGTCAATATCACTAAGACTATTAGTTAGCGTCCCTAGCAATCCATCCTTGAACACATGTGACAGACAAAATCACACATCTGCACTTTGCCATGCTTTGATTAGGACTACTGGGATCCCTCAAATCACAAGTTATCGTTCATGTTTCAAAGTATTTCACGACTATTTGTGTCTTCTTTTAAAAGCTCATAAGCATTTATCACCTTTTTAAAAGCTGTGAAGTGTTTGTTCATTGTATTTTGTTCAGCTCTAGTTAAGAGTCTACATGTTTGAACATGACTTGAATCTTAAGGTATGATTGATGAATGTGATTTCATGGCTAATGCTGAAGATTTGGTTATTTAGGGAACATTTTCTGCTTTACTTCACAATTGGAATAAATTGACGTCAATGGCACTTGAATTGATTTCAATATTAAAGAGATGAATTAAAGATGTTTACACCTTTTCAGATGGAAATTGATTTAGCTATCTCTAAAAATGGAATGTTTTATAATTAAATTCACCATAATTCCTTCAGCTTTTATAGGCTATATTTCTACTAACAATTTTTGCCTTTATCCAGATAGACCCTGTTAACATATCTGTCACACTGCAATCCACATATGTCTGATCTTGGATTTTTTTGGAAGCATTTTTTTGTTCAACCTAGGTTTACCCAAGTTAGACCTAGAGTCATTTTTGACTTGAATCTAAACATTCTGAGTAAGAACAAGGCCTGCATTGAAAATGAATGGTCATTGGTGGATTTGTTTGAGATATGTTATCCATGTTATGTTTGATTCTAGTAAATATTAATGTTTTGAGCCAAAAAATAATTGAATTAAGAAATAAAAAAGAACAAATTCAGTACCAAAATACCATCACAGACCAGAGAGAATTATAAATCACTAAATCATCTTCCTCCTTGAAGTCTGAGACTATCACAGGTAGGTAATTTAGAATTATTTTGATAAAGGGCTCACAACACCATGTTGCGTTCTCAGTAGATTATGTACACATAAATACTAGGCCAAGATGATAGCATCAGTTGTATCTAATGAGGAAAATTCAATAGAAGATGTTGATTTGGCATGATAGAATGAAAACTGTATGAAACTTATTGAAGATGCTTTTTTTCTTTCTGCAAGTAAGAAATACATATTTATAAATGAATCATCTAAGAGTCATCTTTGGACACGCAGCTAAGATAAGCATGAGTATTTTGTAATGTTAAAATGTGGTAGGTTTCAAAGCTACTTTGTTGAAATCAATTTTTTGAATGTTGATTTTAGATTTAGTGTTGATTTAAACTTTGATATGGGCCTAATAGTTAAAATTCTCATAAGACTTATCTGACATTGAAAGCTGTTTGAGACTTTATAAAGTGATATACTTCTTTCTAAAATGAAGGAAATTCTTGACAGGATTGTGTCCCCTTAGCACTGTCGCATTTGTACAGCACAGGTATGAAATGAAGGAAATTCCTTACAGGATTGTCTCCCCTTAACATTGTCGCATTTGTACAGCCCAGGTTTGATGATTCCGTAATCAGACACTTGTGTGATCAGGTTTCATCGTCAGAGTAGATCAACCACATCCGTCAACGCACTAAGCCGAGGTTGAATTACAGAGATTACTCCAAGTATAGAGATAAGAATAGTGCTTTATATAAAACAATATTGAGCCTTCTTACTTACACCGTAAATTATCTTTGTAGTGTCTTAACAGCTTTACAAAATTCATTACAGTGGAACATAATGAACAATAACAAAGCATGTTTTTATTCAAAATTATGTGAAAGCAATAACATTTGTGACATTCAGAGTGATTATTGAATTGAAAGATGGAGTACATGCACTACAAATTTTGCTCCAATTAGTATCAAATACTAATTTATTAGTGCTTTTTTATTCTTATCAAGTGTTTTTATGAAGATAAACATCTTTATTTATTGGTTTCTGATATGACATAAAAGGTTCAAAAATATTACATAAACATTTGTAGAATATTTGATGAAAAGTTTTCATTATCCTGTAATCTGTGAATCACTGGATATGTATTTTGTTTAATAATTAAATAAAGTACTAAATGTTCCATTAGTAATCTATCATTATTAAGCAATATTTTATTTGACCTCATTCAGTGTTTATATCAGTAAGTGAAACATTTTGAATTGTAATGAGTTTGTTGATGCAACGTTATCCTTATTTTCCTTATTCATGTAAAATTAATTTGCTTATTAAAAAGTATACTTGCACTAATACAATGAATCAAGGATGTTTTGTGTAGTGTGATATGTTTCTCAAATTATTCTGTTTATTCACATAGCCAAACTCAATTTAAGTCAATCATTAAACAACTTCTACCAATAAATCTTTTGATGAAGTAAGAATTTCATCACAATTGTAATTCTCAAAATAATGAAGCTCTACCATTTCCCAGTAATCACTCTCTTATCACTTGTCTATCTGTTTTCCTCTTTATCAGATAGCTTGTAGGATGATCATATACAAGAAATCCCAATACAAGTAATGTTCAATAGTCAACAATTATCACTTAGATTATGTAAGCTTAACATATTTGTGCAGGCCTGCATTAATGGTATCAACTTAAGCATGCAAACATTGCATGCGGATGACTTTCTAACTTTCTATTTAACGAATCACTGAATATCTAGGTTACAAATCTCTGCCAAAATTACTTTTGACAGGTACAAACATCGTTATTGGTCAATAAATCATGAAAACAACTTCCCATTAAGGCAGTTTGTATAAACGACAAATATTTGGATACGCATCGCAAAACATGCATCACCGTTGTAATCGGTAACTTCATGATGTTGATGTCACACTAATGGCGTAGTGTTTGTAATCAGGCGTGTAGACATTAAGAGATAATTACATCTTTGTGGATGTGAGATGCATAACTTTGTTGGTTTAAGAGCAGATTGTACATCTAAATGAGGCATTAAGCAGTTTGCAATTTTTTAAGGGAAGTTGCCTTCTTTTATCTTCGAGTGCTTTAGTGTTGGAATTCTTAAAAGATGCATGATACCATTTTGGCTTTCAGAAGAAGAAATCTAAAGTAAAGAAACATTGATCCTGATTTCAGTATTGGGTAATCTTCCAGCTTTGTTTCCAAGAATATAAGATATAAATTGAAAAAAGTTGATATTTAGTTAGTAGAGGTAGGGATAGTTTCAATTCTAGAGTGTCAATTCTAGTAGGAGGAGTTTGAATTATTGAATACCTTCATGTAATCAATGTTTGCAAGATACTTGCTATCATGTCTTATTTAGATCTTAATTAATTTCAGATGTACTTTAAACAATCTTGGCTCAGACTACTTATACTCAAATCACTACAAAATCAGCATGATGGCAATAATATGACAAGACAATTTAAATGCGGTATTTAATTTATGTAGGTCCTTTGACTCGTGTCACAAATAATTAATAGGAACTTAGAAAATTTTAGCTGATGTAGTATGTATTTTCACACTATGTGATACATCAGAATAGATCTACAAGAAATATTTTGTCCTTAAACAATAAGCTATGTTTGAATAAAAAATCTGAACCAGTAATTACCTGTCATCTGGGATAAATGTTAAATTTAGCTGAAATCATGCAAACATAAGAAGCCTAGTGAAATATATATTTTGATTCATTTAAAATTTTACGCTATGCATCTTATGCTACATCTGTCACTTGGGTAATAATGTAGTTTTCAGTTTTAAGTTCTAAACAAAAATAGAAGTTTAGTTTAAATGCATTTGGTTTATATTTACTGCATGTAAAACTTGTCCAGCTTAATATTTCAGCTCCAGATTCATACTGATTACTTCAGGTAACATATTTATACAGATTCTTTTCATTAGCAAATGCTAAGTTGCAGTTTACCAAGATAAATAAGAAGTAAAACAGACATTTTAAAATTCAGGTAGATAGAAGATTCACACCTCTTTCAAAATGAATGTAGAGAGAAGATGTAGCTATCATGTCTTATTTAGTTCTTAATGAATATCAGATGTGTTACAAACAATCTTGGCTCAGACTACTTGTAACCAACTCACTGTAAAGACAACCTGATGATCTTAGTATGATAAGATGTTGTAAATGGAGAGTTTACTTAGTACAGGTCTCTTGGGTCAGAAGCAGATACTTGATTTAGAACTCAGATAATCTTAGTTGGTGTGATATATATCATACTTCACAAAATACATTATTGTATTTCTGGTTGCTATGTAGCTTCCAGATACTATGTTTTAAAACGCCTTATAAAATTATATTCCAACTAGCTCTTTCTTTTTGGAAGTTGGTTTTCTAAGGTTGCTGATCCTTTAGCCTTTTAATTTGCCATTGCGTTGCTATAAAGATTGACTGATCCGTAAAGGCTGCAAAAGCAATAAACCATTAGAATCGCAATGGTTGTCACTAATCACCTTCGACCACCTTCTAGTTTAGTTAAGTTTTAACAAATTTCCTTTTAATCAATAATATTTTCATGTGTGTGATATTTTTTTCGAAAATAAAAAGTAAGTCTTTTAGGCTGCGATCACATAGAAGTATTATACTCTATGCGATTCTATGTGATCGCAGCCTTAGAGGATTTTGAATTCAAGAATTTCCAAACCTTCATAAAACAAGCCAGTGAGAAATATTCAACTTAAAATTTTGCTTTATGTACACCCCTTTCTTTGAATCAAGCTCACTTGTCCTATATCTTTGTTATTAAACATGAACTTATCATCTGTATATAAAGTCACTTTGAATAGATAGCTTGATAAAAGATAGGAACTAAAACAGGAAACTGGTATAATTAAAATCAATTATATATCATCCATACCGGTATCTTTACCAATGCATTTATTCCCATGCACACACGCATCTCAAGTTTCATTTCAGAATTATCGATCATAGTTTGCTATCTACTGAAGATAAGTTTGGAATTATGCTTCAAGGTACGTAGTGCTGATGGCATCATTTGATCAATTTATGTGTGTCTGGAGATCTATTGAATTGAGGATGCAGATGTGAATTTCATTAGCTTGAAGTATTTTGATAGATAAAAAGGAAATATCTTTTTAATATTTCTATCGGCATAACATCAAAAGATACATAAAACAGGAAAGTGCTGATAAGTAGGAAATAGTGAAAGAAAAAGAAAGTCATATAACCAGAAGTTAGAAATGCATCTTTCATGACTTCAGGTGACTTCCATGCATTTCTAACTTCTGGTTATATGACTTTCTTGTTCTTTCAATATTCTCATTAAAGAAATTCAAATGTAAAATATGCACAAATACTATAATCAACATCAATCAATCCAGATGTCTAGTTTGAGTACGCTACGAATAGGGAGAATCAAGTATTTTAGTTATTGAAGTCATTTATATATAGATGCTAGGTGGTATTGATAAAATAGCTCAATATTATGGTGAAGACAGATGCTGAGTATTCAAAACCAGTAAATGTACATCAATGAAACAACAGTCTAAAACAACATTTGAGAAGATCAGAAGATCCCCAAACTCTTTAAAAGTGAAAGAACATTCATAAGCTTTTTCAAATTAACATAAGTCTATATGTGATGCCCATGCCTATCTATATATTAGTCGGAATGGAGAGAGTTTAGTTTTGGTGTTATGTATATTTAGATCTTTACACCTTCCTCCCCCTTTTCTTTCAATTCTTTGTCAAATAAAAGAATGTGACTTAGACGTTATCATATTGTACTCACCATTTGCTCCATTAATGCAACCTGTATGCAACTCTGCAAAAAATTAACACATTCCTATAAAGTTAAAGCAACTGTTAGTATTGGATTGGCGTGCTTTTCTTGCATTGATTTTCTATTTTTAGTGTTTTGCACTGTTGCACTGTTCCCTTTTTCTGGTACAAGTAGAGTACTATTTCTCTTCCATATGGCATGGTTCCGTACTTAATGGTTATTGAGCCAAAATTGAACCAAGTAATCATGATGGAGAGAAGATGAATTCAGGAGATGCTGCTTGTCTTAAAGGGATTAGCCTCTCGAAAGTCACATCTTAACGAGTTCCATGGCATATTTACGTTTGAATTATTGACATGCACGTATTCTGACGATTATGTTCGTATGTCACATATTGAAATTTAAATCTCTGATTGTGATTGCTAAATTAGTTAAAATTATTTATGATAAATTCCTATTTTATGAAAATGATAAATTTACCAAGTTTCTTTTGTTTCTCTGATACATTGTCAACAAAGACTTCATGTCATTAAAAGAAAATATCACCCTCACTACATAAAAAATGTTAACATTATTAAAAGACAGAGTAGTCAGTTTAGCAAATGCATTAAATTGCATTCAAAATGCTTAACCCTTCATTTATACACGAACATGCAAGGGTTTTATCAGTTGATATTGGGTCCACATATCCAAGTCCCGTTTCTTGACCAGTGTACATTTTGAATGTATTCCTAGTGAAGAAGGAAAGCATTGTTTACCCATTTTGAAAAAAAAAATTATCAAGCTAGGCTTTTAACTACTATTTTAAGCATGGCCATGTATTTGAACATAACATTTTATGTGGATTTTTTTTTTTGATATACAAAAATTATGTTGCACTACATGAGACGGGATAATTTATCCTGGCTATTTCCTTTAAGTGTAACAAAATCAAGTGTTCAAAATTTCATAACATATCACACACTTTTAAGTCATCCATCCAACCCTCTCCAGATCAAATCTGTCATTTTATGTCTTTTCATCTCCGATTGCATCACCTTGAAAGCAGCTATTCCAGAAATTGTTGAAATATTAAATTTTCAAAATATAGTGCATCATTAAAGAGAAAATTGAGATGAGTTGAGGGATATGATTTTGTTTCTGATTTTTTGTGTAGATTTTCCCAACAATTTTTTCGTGTGTGTGTGTGCTTCTTACAGGATATGTAATATAATCATGTGCATGCATCTCCATAAAGCTGCTATCCAGTTTCTCTACAAATGTGTATCGATACGGAGTAGGAAATAGTGTCAAATTTCAATTCTTTGTGACACAGTTGTTTGCTCTTGTTTCTCAATTTTTTGCTATTTTTCTCCTTTTTGTACAGGTGTGTCATTTGTTCAATTGTTTCTGCATAATTATGCAGGCATTTTGGTGCACATAGATAAGGTAGTTCTTTTAGGTTTACTAATATTTATGTCAGTACATTGAAGGTCAAATCCATCTGATATGACATTTTGTTTTAACTGCCTTGAATATTGGGAATGTTGGGTGTGTATGAAGTAATCCATCGGCTAATCTTCAGTACATTCGAGGTTGAATGAAAATGGCTCTATATTTATTGTAAACCTTGCTTGTTGTAAAACTTTATATACCTGGATTTGTACTGGAACATTATTATAAAATTTGGCTTAAAATAAATTTTAAGTTAAGAAGATTTTAAAATGAAGAATTGTGACTAACTTTAAGGCATCCATATGCATATTTTTCTCTCCAAACTTATCTTTACATGATCCAAATGTACACTTGGTCTCTCAATAGTAATAAATTTAATAGCCATGAAAGAAAAAGCATGCAGCCAAAGTCCAATTTCTTTAAAGGGTATCAACATCTACCAAAAACAAACCTATCATCCAAAAAAGCATGGGTGATTGCCCTTTTGGTAGGATTCTCTAGTATTGCTATAAGCCACAGGTGGCAAACATGCTAATTTTAATTAATACCAGGCCATTTTCGAATAGGAATCTACATGGAGTTGTGAAAAACCAATGTATGACAAATAAATCATTTATGATGTTTGTAATGGCTACAAGGATCCAGGGCTTAATGATGGATGGGAGGTGAATGTGATTTTCACCAGATGCAGTTTAGTTCTAATAATTCTCCTCATTTGAAACTAAAACCTCCAGGAAAAAAAAAAGTGTAAAATATAAGTGTACTTTTTCAATCAAGGAGATTATAACTCTGTGTATATCTTTCTTTATTATATTTTAGGTGACTTGTTTAAACAGCGTAGCTTACATTTTAAGTTGTACGCATTTGAAACTGTGACATTTTTTAAGTTGCCCCAAAGTTTGGTTGCCCTATCCAGGGTTAGAAATTAAAAGAACTTGATTAAATAAGCATAATTTTCTGCAATGGTACTCAAGTTTTTATGTTATCTTGGTCTATTGGAAAGACAAACGACACTGCTGTTCTAAACGAATAGGCAACGTTTACAGTGTCAACTTCTATACCAATAGATCATGGTACAATGAGTGTAATTTCCCATTTGATTGGAATTAACAGGTCTGTGGAGGTATGCATGTTAGCATCATTAGGCAATCTTGATGTGGTTGTTCCTGGGTGAATGATTTATAACCCAATTTGAACTGGTCATTCACCAGGGTTATACCAGGTTGTTATCAACGCCACAAGGGGGAGATTACGATTTGGCTTGGATGTTTAGTCAGGATATGCATCGTGCCCATGATCTATTTCTTAAAAAATATGGAGAAGGGTAGAGGTGCTTGAAGGCATAAATTGTTGGAAAGGGCTGAATTTTCATTATTTTCAATAAATTGTGCTGAAGGGGGTATCAGCCCTACTACCGCCTTCTGGCTACGCTGGAGATACAATTCATAATGTCATATAATCTGATAACAGGGTTAACTTGAAATACTAAATGATCAAAAGCAGAGGCCTTTTTCAACAGGAATAGACCTAATTACGGTCAATTTTGAGATTCACTATAGTACTACGATTGATTTTTGGCCCCACCACTTTCATGAAACAAATAAGACTTGTTCTTCATGCTTAAAATACGGCTATCTATTAGTCATCTATTGACATTATGTGGTACTATTGATATTATATGTGACCTTCCAGCCCGTATGAGCAGTAAATGCCAGAAACTTCATTTTGCGCTACAGGTGGAAATACATGTCAAGGTCATTATTTGCCGAAAATGATTTTTTGACAGATTCACAATCCTAGTGCTTACTACAAAATACCAGCAAAGTTTCATTTCAAGAAAATAAAGGGAAATGTGAAATAAATTGCCTTATTCTTAAGACGACCAATAGAAAAAATAGGGCTCACTAATCTTTGAATGCGTTTATCTCAGTTATACGTTTTACTCCCTGACAACCTTTGACGGACCATAACTTGACTTCTGGAAATCATGTGAAGTTCATCGAGGTGTCATTTTAATCCTCAAAGCATGGTCTTTGCAAATAATTAAAAAAGTGAAAATGACAAGAGCTGGCATTTACTGCTGTTTTGGGCTGGACGGTCACATATGGTATGATCAAGGGAAATTAGTTGCCTGCCTACCATTTCAATTTAGATTATTTTTATCTTTATTGCAAACTGTTTGTGTATTAAAAGTGCTATATTCTGATCTTCACCATCTTCATAATTGACCATCTTTCCATACATAAAACAATTCTTGTAAACTTTCAAGACAGTAAAAACAAAATAGTTTTAGCTTTCATTGTCTTTTCAAATCCCAATCAATATTTGGACATCATGCTCATACCAATATGTATTATATGACACCCACCATTGCAAAATGTACCTTGATTTTTTTGGTCTTATCTGAAAGCTGGAATTTTAAGCTTTTAAACGACACTTTGCTTTTGGTTATTGGATGTTTGGTTCTATAGTTCAGAGAAAATTGAGAGGATGTACAGTGTTTTCATTTATTAAATTTCCCTGCGTACTGCATCGTTTTACTCGAGCGTAACGCGCACGATCGTCGGCGCTTCACAAGCACTGGAATTAGGCCAATCACACGCTGTAAATACGAGCGACTTTCACGCAAACCACCGTAGCAACAAGCGTCGTTCTCCAAAAACCCCGCGAACAGAGAAATTTAATTATTGAAAATATTATAGAGAGGATTTTTATCTTGGTTTTTAACACATTTTTCATATGTTTTAGATGTTGGAACAAAATTTATATGATAGAATACACTTCTAAGGTAACTTTTCTAATGAAATTAGAAATTTGACTGTGATTATATATATATATAGATGTGATTTATGACTGTGCTCAGCTTCAATGGCCCATATCACATAATTTACTATGTAAACCTTAAGGTACCTATTGATATGATGGGTCACATATATGAACATCAATACAGGTGCTTTTTATTCATTAAGAGATAACTGGTATTACATATCAAATATATAATTTACTTGTCAACTTAGTATTTGCACGTCATTTCAAGTAAGGAGTAATTTGCATCTATTAATTGTCACTATATTTCAACTTGTTTTTGAATGTTGCATGAGTTTTGATATATAAACAATCAATTAATTTGGAGTTGGATGTTGATTTAATTTCTCTCACGCTATCTGATGGTATGTATATATAGAATCAGTATATGTTTAGAGTTACCTAGTTGTAATTCTGTCTTCTTAGTTAAGCAACTATATAAATCTGATATTTACTGATTTGAGTTTTTTCTCACTAGTACTGTTTTAATATGTGTAACCATATCCAATCACATAAACTTTTCTTGGAATGAAACATTGCTTGTATTTTGAAGCAACCATAGAGATTATGAATTTGCAAAACAGTTAAAATTAAGACCATAACATTGAAATCTAGCTTAAAATGGACTTCGGCTAATTGACTAAAATGTTGGGTTGAGATTGGGGGCTCTGAATCATCAATATCAATGGATGTACAATGGAAATTTGTTTTGTTTTACTATAGATGAATGATTTAAAATTTCCAAAAAGAAATTTTCTACAAAGCTGTAAAGTAGATGGAAATAAATCGAACTTATTAAACTTGGATCTTGAAACTAATGGTTAATTGTTCATTTATAATTTGATAAATTAAGTATGAGCATTTCAACTTTAGCAGAATTTTAATTTATGTATTTGATATTTCACAATGACCTAGGCCTGGTTTGTGTACTTCTTTGTTTATAACCAGGTAGTAATGAAATGATGTTCAATATATATAGCTGTTTATTAAGCTTAGATTTATGTTGGTTCATCAAATCCATTAGAGATATTTACAGGGGGGATGAGGACACTCAAATTCAAAAGTGATGGGCATGTACCAATCCCAGTTGCAAATCAGTCATTAAGTGAAGAGTTTCTGTCAAAAATGAGGGTTATTCAGTGTGACAATTAAAAAACCTAACAGTCTTTGAATGTGGAGACGAATAATGGGTTATGCATTTTGTACTATCCATCAACATAAAGAAGTGCCCCCTACCCGATATTTATTGAGTGCCATGCAGGCATGTGAAGAGATTTCTCTGCAGGGCCTTTAATTGATGCATCTGTCTATAATATCTACCCAAATATCTCTGATTTATAACTAGCCTCACACTAAAGTACTTGACAAACTCAAATTAATATTTTGCATGCTATCAAATTTATTTCAAATTTAGAGCATTGTACAACACTTATTTGTAGATTGAAAAAAAAATCCAGTTCTAATACGAATTTTAAATAATTGTTGACTGAATGATATGCAATATCTATTTTTCATAAATTTGAAATCTTGTTCAAACTTACAAAGAAAAATTGGAAAATGTATTATGGTAATCAGTCTGAAAAATTACTCAAAATTGTTTAATTGTCTAAAGACTACTATTTTGTTTAGATTAAATGTAGCCATAGTGTTTCTACTGAAAAGAGCTGGGTAAAAAAGCTGTAAAGAATATAATGCAAATTAGTTCACAGCACTGCATTTGCTTTCTGCATGGGGAGGGTTAACAACACCATCGACTGACTTTGATAAATGTCTATCATTATGTCAAATAATTTGTTTTTATGCAACATGGGGAAGATTTATTAGCTGCTCATTATAGACATACTCAATATTGTACTGATGCTAATGAGACATTTGAAAGCAGTGATTTTTTGCTCTTTAAATTTTCTAAAAAACAAGGAGCAGCAAATGGAGATGATTATTGTTATTGGTAATATGCCATTATTTAGAATGATTGCAGTCAAGGTTAAGGATTATTTTTAAGTGTAAATGGGAAACGATAAGTAGTACAGATATTTTTAGGAAAGTGCAAAGACATCAGAAATAGAGCAAATATGCTTGTGAACAAATGCTACTTGATAGTTTGAATGATGTTTTTTTTTCTATCCAAAGAAGATTGCGTTTTTTCTGAAATGTAACAGGTTATTTTTGTACATTTTGGATGTTTAATTTATTTCTCAATTGTCAAAAGACAATATGCCAAATATTCTTATCTTTCACCTTCAAAATATTGTATGTTTTATAGAATACTTTTAACAGAATGTCAGCCTTGTATTTGTATATTAAATGATTAAAATTGAAGTTTAAGGAATGTCAACCTTCAACATAAAAAAAGTATCTGCTCTACAATTAATATATATATATCAAACGCAAGTTTCTAAAGAAAAAACAAAAGATGATTTAAAAAAGTTAAGAATGCACTTAGTAACAAATAACCAATTTGATATCAAAGTGGCATATTGAGTGTGTATTTGCTGTTATAATGTGTCAATAGTAATGTGGAAATATTGTGTTTTAACAAGAAAAATGTGAAAGTGTATCATCTTAATTACAGATTCATATAGAATAATAAGGTTAAGCTACAAATAAAAAGTGCTAAAGCAAAAGTTACATTTATGTGTATTTGCAATGATTAGAATTAAGAAAACACACAAAATTAATTAAAATTGAATAAATTTAGTGCTAATAAATTTTTGATCAAGAAATTAAGTGTGAATAGTAAATATTGATGATTTTGGTTTCCCCTGCAGACTATTAAACCCCTGATTAAGCTTCATCTTGTACAAAACCTACCAGCGATTCTTTGCAAATGTAATTAGTACTTGTTATAAGATTCTAATTTCTGATCAGTAGTGTTAATTGCAAAATATAATTCGTTCAATGTTACATAATATCTTGCCTTTTAAGATTTATGGAAAATGGAACAAGTTGTTATTTTCTTTGATATATCAGTGTGAAAACTTGATAATGAACACATAGTGGGACGTTTGAGTATGATTCTTACTAATCCCTTATTCTTGACATTCAGTAACTCACCGTATTTTCGTATACAGGAGTGTACCATTGTTGATTTGTAATAAAACCAAGTAGATATTCAGATTAGCACGTCACGCATGGCACAACGTTTACAATGTTCACATAATTTGGCACAGTGTCATACGCATCTGGCATTTTAAGTATACGTTCAATGCAGTGCTTAGGAACAATCGAAAACACCAAAGCAACAAACTTTCGCAAACTAACATTTTGATTCAGATTCTGCTAAGTAGTTTGATGGGATCTGTTAAAAATACATTTAGGATTTAATTCATACTTTAATCGGAAGAATTTCGTTGATGAAAGGTATTCAAACATGCTACAGCATTGTTCATCGCAAATCAACAATTCTGCTTCTGATGAGTCGATGTTTTTTTATCACGCCACTCTTGCATGATAAAAATACACACACACAGGTTCTTATTAATTTTGGACCAACATTTTTCATCGATCACCCCTCTACTTTTGTTGAAAGACAGCCCACTCATATAGCATTAACTACCATTAGATATGTTTGGAAAGCAATTTCTGTTGGCAAAGTAAAAATACTTGGACAATACAAACAAAAACCCAGGGTAGGGGTTGAATTTACAAAAAAATTGCCCTGCACTCTGTATTTTTGTTTACACTGTCTAATAATTTTTTGCCTGGGCTATAATAATTGAGAATACCACCAAAAATTTCTGTTGGATGCTCATTCCTCTGCCCCTTGTCAGATTGGTTTCCATAGAGACAAGTAAACAATGAAGAGGAAATCCCTTCAATTTCTTGTTCAGACACAGGCACAGACACCACATCCGTAGAGGACAGTATCTTGAAATGACATCACAAGAGTTGAGGCAATTGAACCTCGCTCAAAACTAGGACGTCCTCCTGATGGAAACACTTTATTGAAATGAAAGTTCTTGTTTGTTTAACCATTTTATGTGTTAGGTGGATTCTAAGTTTTACAATCTGTTTTACAATAGATTAAGACATGATATGTGAAGTTCTTGTGAAATTAGATTTGAATATTTTTGTATGAACTTACCATGCTCACACATCAGTTTTCTGCACACACACACAAAATTTGTAGGAGTTTATAACCCACACAATTGCCACTTTCAACAAAAGAGAAAAGATTGTATGGAGAACTTATGCAATTTAGATTTTAAAATGACTTTTGTTAGCAATATGATCTCAAATGGTAAGGTTTGAAAATAAATATTTCATCTTGAAAGTATAAAGCTGGAGTTGAATATGCTTGCATTTTGCAATGATTTACAAAAACAAAAATAGAATGTATTCCAAAAATGTCATATTATAAAGAAGAACATTATAAACAACCGAAATGAGAGTTACAGATGTGATAAGAGACACAACTTAAGTTTCCATCATGAAGCTACTGCCAAAGTCATTACACAGAACTGTGTATTAGTTACAGACAAAAATTTAGTTAACGTTGGCTTTTATAAGTAATGTTTAGGGATTCTCTGCTCAATCATCTACCGTAATGAGGAGGTGCGTGCAAATTCATCCCAAGTTATGTTTTGTATATCTGGGAGCAATTTTGAAATAACATGGGTATGGAAAGGAGGCATGGAAAATCGATCATGGTTGTTATTGACTTCAGAAATCAGGGTGAGATTTTTGTCAGTGTTAAATGCCATGAGTGCATCAAGTTTTAGAAATTAGGTCAAGATTTATTTCTGAAGAGTTTTTTTTGCTCAATATGTGAACATTTGCAAAAGAAGATTTTACACATATAAAACCTCTAAGGGAAAATGAGATGGGAGGGCATCACATTTGTATACATTGTTCTAAACATCAGCTTCTCTCTGCAGTAGATAATAAACAAATAATGAAAGATGTTTGATCCTAATCTGATTGTAATTCCAACGTCGGTTGCTTGTGAGTATTATATTTCTGGTTGTCTAGGTTCAATTCATAATATTATCATATCATAACATGAACTATATCTTTTCAATTAAATAATATGTGTACATCAGATTATAGTCATCTAACTACCCAAAGACATTAAGAAATTTTCTTTCGCTGAAATAAAAGTGCATTTGCTTTTTTTCCCATTTTTTTTTTCAAAATCAATTAGCATCCATGTTTATATGTTTACTCCACATGTTATCAGGTTTAAATGTCATTAGAAAAAAGAAAACAGTGATGATATAGATATGATTCTGTTATTAAAATCAAGAGACTGTACATAAAAATCTAACTAAAAAAGAAAAAGTGTATTCTTACATGTCCCACATAACATGTGCCATCTCTACAATAACATCAAAATAAAATGAGAGTTTATGAAAAATGAAAAACAATGAATTCTTGTTCCCTATAGTTCTACTCACATTCCAACCCTGCGGCATCTCATGCAGCCGTCCTTTAATGATTCAGTTAAAATCCACCATGCTGCACGGTTTTCTCCTTGCTAGATTTCAATTTCTTTATTTACACCATTTTTTCATATTAAACTGACAAGCCTTGGGGTCTCACTCCATTTTCAAATGTGTATGTATGTTTCAAATAAATTTGAGTAGAAGAGTCTTTTTTTCTAGTGGATGCAAGGTCTTGAATTTGTACACTTGGCCATCTAAGTGAACAAATTCAAGACTTTAAAAAGCATTTCTAAACATAGAAATTGAGGAACATGTGTGGCCGAGTGGATAAAGCACATGTTTCATAATCCATAGGTTGTAAGTTCGAGCCCCGCTTGTGTCAATGTGTTGTGTCCTTGGGCAGGCACTTTATCCTCGTTGCCATCCTGGGGTTTGATGTTTGTATAGCTGTTCCAATGTTGCAATATTGGTGTTGATTAAGCTGCGGCCTACAAATTGCATTATGTTTGTTGGGGTGTGTTTAATAATGTAAAAGTCTAGCAATTTGATCTGCGGGTCACAATTAGAGTTTGAAATAAAAACCATTATTAGTTAAATTGATATTAAATGAAGGAGTAGTGAAAAGTAAAAACAGTAATACCCTTATAAAGGAATTTTAAAAAGGGAGGTTAAGTTTTACAAAACGTTACTAAAATTCATATAACTATTTCATCGTCTTGCCCCTGCCCCCGTAATATAATCAAAATGTGGAACATGACAGCACTCAGCTTACTTAGTGTGCAGAACATGTCTTGATAGAAATTAAATGTTCTTCAGATCTCAACATTTTAATACCAAACTTGCTCCAGGTAAACTGTCAGAAATTAATCTTGTGTTTCTGAGACTTTATTCATCATAAATTTAGCACCTTTCACTAGCAATGTTATTCTCGTTGTGAAGTACGCTTAAAATGAAATCTGAATAATGCATTTTATCCACATTTTGTCATCTGCAATCAATATTTCAAATTATCTATTTCACATTTTGATATTCTATAAGTGGTTTTGACAATTGAGATTATTAAAGATGGTCTTAAATTATGCGTAAATGTTCTTAATAATTAAGATTTGATGTATTACTTCCCAGTTTATGTTAGGTTTAGAAAACTGAATAGATTTTTTTTTTCAATCGAACATACTTAAATCTTTTGTCATTTTCAAGTGATATAATGGTTACTAATGCTAATTTAAGAATAAATGGTTATAGACAGTTTTTGAGGCAAATTTGAATTCAATTATCAACCTACAGCATAAAAATGGCACAAAAGCTGCCGAAGTTAATCTATTTTTTCTAGTCCATCGTTTCCAAATGTAATAATTTATCGAGAATGATTTTTTCCTACTTACGTAAGAATCAATCATCTATGCTTATGAACATATTAATTTATCAAGTTATCTATGATTACATTAAAAAATGTTTTTGTAACTTATTGTCAAGTTGTCATAAAAGCATGCTTTGAATGCTCCAAACACACAAACCTCAAATAAAAATGTGTATTCTAGACAACCTCCAAATCACTATAGATTTCTGGGTTATTTTTATATAATGAAAACCTTTGAATTGACTGAAGCTCTGTACATACATACTAACAACATTTGTTAGGCACCTTTTCAGAAAGTTACAAAGCGCCAAACACAATATACAAAAACAAAATATATATGATAACATACTACAACAGAAACAATTAATGTGGATACAAGTGGGTTTTAAGCAGAGACTTAAAGCTACTTAGACTACTAGCATTTCTCACGGATTGTGGAAGTTTGTTCCATGACTGAGGTGCTGCAACGGAAAAAGCTCTGTCCCCAGCACACTTATTTGAATGCGGAACCTCAAGCATAATTGAAGATGATGAACGAGTAGGCAATTTCCAAATAAAAGTCACAGACCACTTTAAGAGTAAGCCCTGCCTTTAAGAATTATTTTATGAATAAGACAGGAAATGAGCACCAAACCTAATACCTGCCAAATCCTTCAGCCTTTTTTGTTAGCACCCACAATTAATGCACAGGCCTTTATAACCACCTCCGCAATCGTCTTGTAACCAGCTCAGATTTAATAAGGAAATCAGTGAAAATCTACCTGCTAAGTGCTCTTCTTAAGACCATTTGCAGCACAACATGCTTTGCATTTTGCTATTGACATTATAGCTAAAGAAAGGCAAGTTGCATTCAGCTGTCGGCCATTTACGTAAAGTAGTCCAGGTCAGAAACCAACCCTGCCTGCTTGTATTGCGAGTATTCTTTCATACCTTGAATGTCTATAGTTAATGTACTTCAGATGTAATTTTTGTGAAGAGATGTTTTATTGAACATAATTTGAATCTGAATATACATATAATATATATATATATATATAAAAGCAGATGTTCAGCTTAGTTAGGTAATCTTCATCAATAATGCAACAATTGAAAGTTTGGAAAAAAATTGCTGGGGTGTGCTATTTTGTTATGCTTTGTCTTTGAAGGTTTTATTGACAGCCATACTTTTTCATGAGCTATCAAATATTCAGTACAACAAGACTTCATTGTTAGAATAATTCCAATGTTTGTTTTTTTCTGATAATAACTGTTGCTTGGTGACAAAAGTACTCCTTACACACCAAGCATCTATGTGACACATGTGATGCCTAATATTTGTCAATTTACATTAGCAAGCATCTGTTTACCATTAGAAAGTTCGTCCAACAAAGAAAACTTGTTGCACCAAATACTTCGTAGCTCATAAATAGTGTAAAAAATCCCATGAATCCCGTTTCTCTCCAGAACATCTCTGTCTCATGAAAACAACCTTACTTGAATCCCCAAAAAACACTTACGTAGAGCCAACAACGCAAAATTGGTAAATATTCACATTTTCGGGAATCCTGATCACTAAAATATCAGAAATTCACAACCTTAGTCCTTAGTGTTTTAATGAAGCAAGCTGAGAGGTATTGACGCTGAAAGAACTATTTTCTAATACTGCAGCTTGTGCAATAAATCATCTAATATGGATTACATGGTTAAAAAATCTTTAAACAATTGCTTCATATATTTTCAACAATTTCTCAATGCACAATCTCATGTGATCATGACCAAACTTAATTAACTTATTAGTGGAGAGAATAGGTCGGATTAAGACAACAAGTCTACGAACAATAGGGAATATTATCAAAACCATTCAAGTTTAAAATGGGAGCATCCAAGCTTTATGGAATTTACAATTAAATTTATCCGACAAAACGTAAGGCTAAATCCAATAAAACTCACACTTGTAGCTCCTGTGTATTATCAACTTGGGAAATAAAGTTGTAAGGTATGGTATAGAAATACACTAATATGGTAAGGTGTGTGTTCAATGAAACGTGTGAGAACTGAACCTGCTGAATTCTGCACCCATGTCAACATTCTATGTTATCACAATAAATATGTGGAATTGTGGTTGCTTATTTCAGGTGCCTATTTATTGAAGTAGAAATGTATTTTAAGAGCTTATTTATTAAAGTTGGAACTGTTTGCTTTTATTAGGTATACAGGTGTGTAATATATCATTTACCTGAAAGATAATGTAAATATTATTGCATCTGACAAAATATTTATGTGAAAGATATCAAAAGTATTTTATTGAATTTTCAAAATGGTCAGGATTATTTGCTGATAATTTTCTTGATTTCATATTTATTTGATAAATTATTAAACATAACTCTGATAGTACTTAAAAGCAGTATCTCAGCATTTCTTTAAATTCTAAATCAATGGTGATTTTTCATAAGTGATTTAATATGAATGGTCTAAAAGATTGAAAAAAGCAATTTTTGTGTGGGAAGAGATTTTACAGCTGCCTGCTTTGCTGATTGCAGCTGCAAATAATTTTATTAGTAGAAATCATGTTTTGACCATTTTAATATCACAAATGGCCGTTTGGTTGCCAAATACTTTGGATCAAGTTTTGCTTTTTTTTGACTATTGCTCCAAATTTATTTATACTTAATACATCTTTGCATATAATTCTTTGTATACATGATGAAAGACCAGCCTTTTTATTTGAATTTAGGAAAAAATGCAGCTGAAACTGGAAATGTCATTACACGATATCTGTGTCCAGTAGATTAACTTTTACTACATCTTCTGTACCAAATAATGTGACGAAACATGTAAATGAGGTGCTTCTCTTGCAATTCAGTGATGCGACTTTGCCATTTTTCTGGAAATGTTTTGACTTCACCTCTTTGTAGCCTTAAGCCTCTCAATTCTTCTCAAAGATGGAAATTAAATCCACATGCTAAATTGAATCTGTCATAGATCCAATAAACATTGACCCAAAAGCCCCTTCTTAATATCTGGTTCATCCTTTCCATATCCTTACAGATTTCATCAACAATAATTGAAAGTGACCAACACTCTAAGAAGTTTGTTAAAAGGATTTTTAAGAAGAGAGAAATGTTCTCCGAGAACTATTTTAAAAATCATCTGATGTAGATGTAATAAATGTCCCAAATATATTCAAACGTAATTGAAACTGACCAGTTCGTACAAAGTTTCCATTAAAATAGTTACAGCTCATTTTATGCATTTAGATTTACCTATTTTTAAATAGGTAAATACAAATGATGAACAAAAAATAATGATTTTCCCTATTTAAAATAGGAAAAATGGTTATTTTTTGTTCCCAGT
The DNA here is from genome assembly GCA_000969725.1 of Ophiothrix spiculata. Lineage (NCBI taxonomy): Eukaryota > Metazoa > Echinodermata > Ophiuroidea > Amphilepidida > Ophiotrichidae > Ophiothrix > Ophiothrix spiculata. Next base: position 103,631 of record JXSR01S008414.1, read on the forward strand.
AGATTTATAAGCATAAGCAAATCTCATAACAAATCATTTAAAAAAGAATTGTTTAGAAGAATGAAAATATGCTTCTAAACCACAGAACTGAAATCATTTGATATAGATGTGATAAATGTCCCAAATATATTCAAACATTATTGAAACTGACCCATACATACATACATAAAAGTTATCATAAGCATTTTTATTGTTATTGCATGTAATGCATTTTCTTTTTCTTTATTTAAATTGAAAAAAAATAGTTTATGTTCCTATCAGATTTACAAGCATAGAGAAAAAAAGCAATAATACCATATTGTAGACTTTCAGTGAATTAATTATCTTGAAACTAAATAATATGTTCAAAGAAAATGCATAGTAAATACATAGTTTTTGACATTTAGGAGGAATAATACAGACCAAATTTGATGTTCTCAATATCTGCATAAGGAGTAACACACTCTGCAATACAGATGCATTGATACTCTACACTCCGTTACAAGCCCGGAGTTGCAGGGCATGTGTAAGTAGTCCATACTCTGACCTGCTAAATCTCTCTTAAAAAGAATTCAATTAAGGGTCATGAATTGTTCATATTTCAATTTGATCAAGTAAAATTCCTGTGATTTTGGCACATACTACTTGCTGTTATACATGTGCACCTTCAAGAACACAATTATTGATGTAAATTCATCTTATTTACGCATACTACTACTACGTACCAACATTTTTTAATGCTTTAAGGAGAAACTATAGATCACTTTGATAGACAATTTGAAAGTATACAATTTATATATAAAATAAAGATACACAACCTTTAAGGGGCCTGTTAACCCGGCCGTTTGTTCGGTAGCAGAATTTAGTTTTTCTGCATTTTCTGATACTTCAGCATGTTACCTTTTATTACAGACAATAAAATACTACAA
>JXSR01S008414.1:108656-124619 GCA_000969725.1 Ophiothrix spiculata
GCTACCAAACAAACAATAGGCAGGCTAGCTTTTGCTTACATGAAGATAGAAATTGCTTTGTCTACCGCATGATAGTTTTCAGTCACAAATGTTACAGCAAGTCACTCCTCATTTTCGGTATCAATTTGTCGTAGTTTTCAACAAATACCATGATTTATGTAATCTATAGTAACGCAACACTAGTAATACTTCAGTGTTTTTTCTTACGCAGCACAAATATAGTAGAAATCATGAATATATACCAGTGCTAAGCTCCTCGTATAGGATCTTAGTAAAATGCAAGTAATTGCTACATGTTGTAAGCAAAAGGTTAGCTTTTTGAATACAAATTTAAGCAATTACTAACCAGACGAGCAATTGCTTGGAAGGGATTAGAAATAGCTCTTGCGGCCTTGAGAGAGCTTTTTCTTGCAAGTCAATGCTAGCTTTTAAGAATAGAAATTCAAGAAAAGGCTATAGAAATAGCAATTGCTACTTTTATGAATTCGGCCTATGGTCATGTATTCGCACAATTTCTTCGATCCTGATTCACATTTTTTTGTTTAAAAAATTTTAGGGTTAGTTACTAGTCCTGTTTGAGAAGGTCACACTTTCTTCAAGCAGCAACAAGTGTTTATAAATAGTTTATGGAACAATTTTTGCATATGTTCCCATGATTCATGAAAAGGTCAATATGTTCCATTTCATTTACAGTTTACTTTTTAAAAAATCATAGGGGGAATAAGGCCTCTTCAAGAAGGTCATCATATCTTCAGGCCCAAATATGCATTTGACCTGATATAACATTTTGCTGCAGTTCTTGCATATGTATACAACAGGTCAAAATCTTTATGTGCTGTGTCAGGTAGTCATGTAGTTACAAATTTTGCTTCGACGTTTAAGTGGTCTTCAAGATTAACATGGCAGTGGTCTTCAAGATCAACATCAGAAAGTTGTTAGATGAACACACATCCTAGTTAGAAAAATTGAAAGTTAAATAAAGCACAGTTTTACAAACTTAATAAAAAGAACTTTCCAACATCTGTACTCAAATGGACAAAAGCATAGTACCTGTGTAAAAGGTAGGATAGATCAATATTTTTTTTTTATATGCAACACTTATACAAAAAAGAGGCCCTTAAAATACTGTGCACTCCCCTCATTACGCCCCTGCTGTGAACAATATTCTAAATGCACTTGGTTCAAATAAATATATGGAGGGAGTTTGGATGAGCAAAACAGTGCTGATTGGGCAACAACTCATAAATTATCATATTAATATTGCTGCAATAAAGCTGGTTTCAGACTAGCCTGTCGTGCTGCCGCACGACCATGCGACAGGCAAAAATTTAAAGTGCGCAAACTCGACCTTGTCGCATCAGAAAATCTTTGCGGCAAGCACAACAAGCCGATATATCGATTACCCTGTCGCGATGGTCGCAACGGCACAGTATTTTGAGTTGGAATAAATTCAACTTTTCTTGCGACAGACCATTGCGGCAGTATGCAAATGTGTCGTGCTACAGTGCGACAACTCAAAATTGCAAATGCTTTGTCGTATGCCGCAACGTCGCGTGCCACAACGGCAGCTAGTCTGAAACCACCTTAAGTCCCTTACACAGAAGAAATTTTCTACAAAATTGTCAAGGCCATTGGTTCATACAGTTGGTTAAATGAAGTATGAGCATTTCTACTTTGTCTTAACATAATTTATATCTTTGATATTTCGCTATGACCTAGGCCTGCTTTTAAATGTGAACTTGGTTGTTTTACAAATGTAAAAAATAAAAGTTTATAGAATATTTTTGCATGCTATTAAATGTATTCAACAATTTTGTTTAGTAAAACCCTTTAATATTTGTAGATTAAGAAAAAAAATCTGGTTTAATAGGAATTTTAAATGATTGTTGAATTAATTAATATGCATTGTTTTGTTTTAATTAAACATTTCCAATCCTTTGCAAAATTAGAAAGAAAGGGGGAAATTTATGGTAATAAGTCTGAAGAATTAACCAAGGAATTCACAAGACAAACTCTAGCTCAATATAATGTAGTGACTCAAAGAAGCTTGGTAAAAATAAAAAGTAAAAAATAAAAGTTTATAGAATATAATGCAAAATTTAGTTATCAGCACTGCATTTAGATTCAGCATGAGGAGGGTTAAAACTTGACTTTGACAAATGCCTGCCATTATGTAAAATAATTTGTTTTTATGCAATTTATAGAAGATTCATGAGCTACATATTACAGACATACTTAGCATTGTACTGATGTTAATGAGACATTTGAGAGCACTGTGATTTTAGGCTCTTTAAATTTTCACCAAAAATGAGTGGGAAATGGAGATGATGATTGTTATTTGTAATATGTCATTACTGAGACTGATTGCAGTCAAGGTTGAGGCCTATTTTCAAGTGTATATAGGAAGAGATGAGTAGTACAGACATTTGTGATAAAGTGTAATAACACCATTTGAAAAAAAGAGTCAATATGTTGGGAAGAAAATGGGACTACTATTGAATTTGGTATTTTCCCATCCTGGAATTGGATGCATCTCATTTCTTGATATCGAACATTTTGTTGTACATTTTGAAATTGTATTCTTTGTTGACTTCTATTAGCAGAATGTCAGTCTTGTGTTATGTACTAAATGAGTAAAATTAATATGAGAAGAAGGAATGTCAACCTGGAACATAGGTTTCTGCCTACAAGTAATACAAGTATATCAAATGTAAAGTTTATTAAGAAAAAATAAAAAATTGTTGCAAATAAGAAGTTTAAAATCAAATTGACATTGCTAAAAGTATGTATTTTCTGTTAACTAATAGTGTCAACTTCGAGCATCATGGAGTGTTAACTTTACAAGTAATATGGAAATACATATGAGTTTTAGCAAGAATAGTGTGAAAGTGTATAATCTTAATTTCAAATTTACAAAGAAATAAGTTACAAATAAAAAATATGAAATCAAAGCAACATTACTTAATGTGTATTTGCACAGATTGAAATTCTGAAAACATCAAGAAAGTGTGATTAACAGCATTTAATTATAATTGAAAAAATTTGGTGCTAATAAATTTTTGAATCAAGAAATTAAAGTGTGAATAGTAAATATTGATGATTTTGGTTTCCCCTGCAGACTATTAAACACCTGATTAAGCTTCATCTTGTACAGAACCTGTCAGCGATTCTTTGCAAATGTAATTAGTACTTGTTATAAGCTTCTAATTTCTGATCAATAGTGTTAATTGCAAAATATAATTTGTGAAATGTCATCTAATATCGCATATTTAAAATTTATGGCAAATAACAGAAGTTGTGATTTTCTTCTGTCAGTGGTATGAAATCTTGGTAATCAACACATCATGGAAAATTTGTTAATGATTTTACTGAACTTCTTATGTTGTAACTTGCCAATTCTTGACTAATAAAGTATGGCGACTTGTAATCATATTTGTACTCCTTGATGAAGTTTTATCAATATGATAGGCAAAAAACTCAGTTAAGAGGGCTGGGATTCATGTTTCTCCACATTTGGCAAAACCAAGTTAATTAATTTTTGAAAATAAAATGATAGCTAGAAATGTTTTGTTCAGTATAAAGTACTCTTTTGATTCAGTATATAATTTAAGTCAATGGAAGAGTTCAGTGTAAGCTTTATAAATATCATTAAAGTTGCACGAAGAAAACCTTTTCACTTTTACACATCTTGTGTGACGGAGTTAAAGTTCACAATCAACTCACGCGATACTTGTGAGCTCGCATAATATGACAGTTCTATTGCTGTGTGACTTGATGATCAATTTGATTGGTTTGCTGTTCACGCACGGTGCGATTTGGTCCCGCCCAGAATGAAAAAGGTTTTTTCAGACGACTATAATGATGTTGATGTAAAACAATATCATGTCTGTGCTATACATTGTTTCTTTAAACAAGGCTACCCCCTCCTCTTTTTTTAAAGACTTCCAGATATACATTATTCACATTTTGTTTTAATATCAATAGTTTAGGTTCTTGATTTTTTCCCCTTTAGTTTTTAAAAAGTATGTCTTGTCTAAGTATTCTTTTTTTTAATAGTTGAAATTACAAGAGAAAATTTTGACCCCCTTCCAGTTTGCTATGTACAGAGACAAGTAGAGGAAATTGATTCAATTTCTTCTTCAGACGCAGGCACAGACACCACATCCGTAGAGGACAATATCTTAAAATGACATCACAGGAATTCTGGCAATTGAACCTGGCTCAAAACTAGGGCATCTTCCCGATGGAAGTACTGCAATGCAATCAAAGTTCCTGTTTGTTTACCTGTTTTATGTGTATAGCTGATTCTTAGAGCTTGGTCACAATAATCGTACGAACAGATTACGAGCAGTGTTTAGTCCGTTTAAAAGGACCACGAGCAATGAGTTAAGCGAGCAGCGAGGGCGTCACGTGGTCCTAGTAGATGGACTTAACACTGCTCCTAAGCTGTCCGTACGATTATTGTGACCAAGCTATTAGTTGTTACCATCTGAAAGTTTTCTTAATATATTACCTAATGCTAAGCTAAAATGTGATACATGATTTGCTTGAGAGATAAGTTTAAGTGTTGAGATTTAAACATGAATATTGTGTCTAAAGGTATTAATGCTTTTAAAGAGAATTTAATTATATCCACTTAACATTTTGTATGCCTCTTGACACACTTGGTGCAATTTCATTATTATGTTTTTAAAGGGAACTCGATCAGCTGGACTGACTTCAACTTTTATATTTGTATAATTATATAACAAGTTGTGCAATCTTAAATGTTTTTATATGTATGTAGTTCATTGTTTTTATGCCTCCGCCAGAGGCATTATGTTTTCTGGTTGTCCGTCCGGGCTCATTTCTCGGAACTGGTGTGGCGTATAGCGATGCAAGTCGCCAGAGGCATTATGTTTTCTGGTTGTCCGTCCGTCCGGGCTCATTTCTCGGAACTGGTGAGGTGTAGAGCGATGCAAGTCGATGGAGTGGTGGTAAGGGTGGCGAGTAATTTTCTCTGAAAGTTTTGGCGCAAAATATGCAAATTTAGTTGGTTTTTAGGCAGAAAAAAAAATCATATATTTTTGAGATTTTAGGGACTTAGGCTGAAATCCAAAAGGGGTATTTGCTAAAACTCCACCCCTTCAAAATTTTAACCCCACCTTATTTTGATTGGCGCATCACATATGCTAAAATCGGCCCGATCGACCATTTAATAAACGAATACGATGCGTTTTAAGATGGCGCTCTTACATGTTATCCTATGGAATCTCATAGATAAACTTGGCCATATCTCCTAAACGAAGCGTATCTCTAAAACCGCATGCCCTACGTTAATGATATTTGGTGACTGGGTAGACCCGGAGCGGAACTTATATTTTACAAACCATCCACCTTACATTCATGAAATTTGTTGGGTAGGTGGGGATAGAGCTGCGCTTGTGCCAGCTGTAATTTGAGCACACAATATGCTAATACCTAATTTGCATAATTTATGCATACAAAGAAGCATAATTTATGTGTAAAATGCTTTAAATGGGATATTTTACAAACCGTGCACCCTACATTCATGAAATTTAATGGGTAGGTGCGGATAGAGCTGCGCTTGTGCCAGCTGCAATATGAGCGCAAAATATGCTAATTAAGTACCTAATTTATGCATAAAATGTTGCATATTTTTCAACTTTGTTCGATTTCAAAGGTTAAGGTGTCAAATTGTTCGTCATGGACCAGCGATCAAAAGTGTCAATGGTGACCCCATCGTCTGACCTTTCCCTGGGGGTCGAAGGACAAAAGAAAGGTCAAATTTTCAACTTTGTCCAATTTTAAAGGTTAAAGTCTCAAAATGTTCGTCTTGGACCAGCGATCAAAAGTGTCAATGGTGACCCCATCGTCCGACCTTAAACTGGGGGTCAAAGGTCAAAAGAAAGGTCAAATTTTCAATTTTCTCCTATTTCAAAGATTAAGGTGTCAAATTGTTTGTCTTGGACCAGAGATTAAAAGTGTCAATGGTGACCCTGTCGTCCGACCTTTCCGTTGGGGTCAAATGTTCAACTTTGTCCGATTCCAACGATTAAGGTGTCAAATTGTACGTCTTGGACCAGCGATCAATAGTGTCAATGGTGATCACATCGTCCGACCTTTCCGTTGAAACATAATTAACAATATAACATTATTTACTTTTGTTATTTTGTTGTATCGTATTATTTGCAGCTGTGATAAGAGACACAACTTATGGTACCATCATGAAACTACTGCCAAAGCTACAGACAAAGATATAGTAAATTTGGGCTTGTATAAGTAATGTTTAGGGAATCTCTGCTCAATCATCTATCGTAATGAGGAGGTGCATGCAAATTCATCCCAAGTTATGCTTTATATTGAATTTTGAAACAAAGGTGGTATGAAACAGAGGCATGGTAAATCTATCATGGATGTTATTTGTTTCAGAACTTAGGGTGAGATTTTTGTCAGTGTTAAATGCCATGAGTGTATGTGTTTCAAGTTTTAGAGATTAGGTCAAGATTAATTTCTGAAGAGTTGTATGAACTCATTATGTAAACATTTAATGTGGACTTGTATAAGTAATGTTTAGGGGTTCTCTTCAATCATCTATCGTAATGAGGAGGTGCATGCAAATTCATCCAAAGTTATGCTTTATATAGAATTTTGAAATAACAGGGTATAAAACAGAGGCATGGTAAATCTATCATGGATGTTATTGGTTTCAGAAATTAAGGTGAGATTTTTGTCAGTCTGAAATGCCAAGAGTGTATCAATGTGTTACATGTTTTAGAATTAAGGTCAAGATATATTTCTTGCTGGCTGTTTATGTTAGCCCTGATGCAGAAATCACGAATGAAGATTTTTGTAAACAGCCTCTTTAGTGGAAAACAGGTTGGAGGGCAATCTTCACTTTTGAAGTAAATCATATCAATGTAACTTCTAACTTGAAAGGGCTGCTAAAAATACCAAAGACATTGCTTTAATGTTTTTTTAGTATGTATATGTGCAACTTAAAAGTTATTAATTCTGGTAGCCATTTTTCTTTAAATTAGCTTGGATCATTTGAAAATGGGAAAATGTATGATACATTATATGAAAACTGAGAATATGGAAAATTCAAACATTTAATAAACTCAAATGATCTAATAATAAATGATCTTCACAATGCAAGAGCGAGTCTAGTTCTGCAGTGAAGATCTGCCAGGAGATTATCTCAAGGTTGAGTTTATAAACATTGCTTATCAACTTGGCAGATTTTCCTTGCCCTATATGTCTTTAGTTGGTTATTTCTTCAGTGGAAAATAGAGATCTTGTTACAACTAGCAGCTGCTTTCTTCAGTAGATAATAAGTTTGGAAAGATTGTTTTTGCAAGTCTAATTTTCTATAGTCTATTTTTTATTTATATACATATATATATATTTGAGGTATACAATATGTCTACATTAGATGGTTGTGACTTGACTATTTTAATTTATATCATGATTGCAGTGATTTGAGCCGTGCAATAATGTTTTTCCATTGCACGGCATGAACAAACCTGTGTGATATCATGATATAAAACAAATATTGAATGCCTATGCACGTGCAATAGTTAAAATATATCATTCGGTCAAATTTGGACTGATCCATTTCACTCGGCTACGCCTCTTGAAATAGAAAGTCAAAATTTGACCTCATGATATATTTTGTACTTTTGCACTCTCAGGCATTCAATATTTGTATAATCACTACCTACTGTATCTAATCTATTCTTCTGCTCACCCACTGAAGTTACGAGGAATTTTCTTTCTATAAAATTTAAGTGCTTTTCCTTCTATTTTCATATTTACATGTTTGTTTCACATGTTATCAAGTTTAAATGTCATTACAAAGAAGAAAAAGCAATATGGCTGTGTGTGATTCTTTGCTTTTAAAACCAAGAAGCTATTAGAATATAACATTAGAAAGAATCTATTCTTACATGTCCCACGTAACATGTGCCATCTCTACAATAACATCAAAATAAAATGAGAGTTTATGAAAAATGAAAAACAATGAATTCTTGTTCCCTATAGTTGCTCTCACATTCCAACCCTGCGGCATCTAATGTAGCCGTCCTTTAATGATTCAGTTTAAATCCACCATGCTTGCACGGTTTTCTCCTTGCTAGATTTCAATTTCTTTATTTACACCATTTTTATAATGAACTGATAAACCTAGGGGTCTCACTCTATTTCAAATCAGGTATACATATATGTTTCAAATAAAATATGTGAAGGCTTGTTCCTTTTCTAGTGTAAGCAAAGTATTGTTAATTGTACAAATTAAATGCTTGGAACGTTGTTTCTAAATATGGAAATTGATATTTTAAGTAGTTAAAGTTTAAAAGAGAAAACACCTCAAAAGGGATGGCGTAAGTTATACAACTTCATAACAATGTCTACAAGTATTCCATAATTTTGCCCCTGCCACCGGTAATTTAGTCGAAATGTGGAACATGACAGCACTCAACTTACTTAGTGTGCAGAACATGTCTTGATAGAAATTAAATGTTCTTCAGATCTCAACATTTTAATACCAAACTTGCTCCAGGTAAACTGTCAGAAATTAATCTTGTGTTTCTAAGATGGTATTTATCATAAATTTACCACCTTTTACTAGGAACATTATTCTCATTGTGAATTATGCTTAAAAGGAAGTTTAAATAATCCATATTATCAATAGTATGTCACTAGGCTTAAGATCTTTTTCACATTGAGATATACTATAGGTGGTTTATGACAATTGAGATTATTGAAGATGGTCTTAAATTGTACTAACATGTTCTTAATAATTGAGATTTGATGCATTACTTCCTGGTTTATGTTGGGATGCGATACCTGAAAGGACTTCTTTTTTATTAATCGTGCACAAATCTTTTGTTACTTTTAAGTGATATTGCTGTAAACTAATATTACGGTAATTAAGACAAGAATAGATATACAGCATTTGAGGTAAATTTACATTTCATTATCAAGATTCTGATTTAAATAGCATACAAGAAGTTTCAGAAGTTGAAATATTTATCAAATCAATATTTTTTTTTAAATATAGCAAGTTATTGAGAGTGGTTTTCTTAACAATTATGCCAGAATCACTAATCTATGAGTGTGTTTCTTAAGAAAAAATGGTTCTGCTACTAATCATCAATTTTCATAGAAGTATGATGTAAATTCTCCACACACGACATTAATATATTAATATATATATACTATATTTAAATATGGATATATGTATACAACACAGCTTAAAAATCACTATAGATGTTTCAATAAATCATTTCATGTGATGTGCATCTGCAATTATGACTGCTAACACTACTGATTCTGGTAAGTGGAAATTGAAACTTCTGATTTCTGCGAATAGTTTTGAAAGAAAAGTCAGAAACCATATTTATAAGTAAATTCTGCCTTTAAATCTCTAAATTAAACTAAAACTGGAAATGAACAATGAACCTAATACCTGCCAAATCTTTGAACCTATTATGTAAGCATCCACAATTAATGCACAAGCCTGTATACACCTCCGCAATCGTCTTGTAACCAGCTCAGATTTAATAAGAAAATCAGTGAAAATCTACCTGCTAAGTGCTCTTCTCAAGACCATTTGCAGCACAACATGCTTTGCATTTTGCTATTGAAATTATAGCTAAAGAAAGGCAAGTTGCATTCAGCTGTCGGCCATTTGCGTAAAGTAGTCCAGGTCAGAAACCAACCCTGCCTGTCTGCCTGCCTGCAAGTTTTCTGTCATACCCGAGATGTTTAATGTACTACGGGTGTCATTTATGTGCAGGAATACAGTTGAGAATTTAGCTAAATTAATAAAAAAATTATTGAACATATATACTGGAAGATATACAGACTGGTTCAATACAGCTAAGTCCACTCTTTGGTATATCTGCAAAGGTAATTTTGCATCAGTGTACTAATTTATTTAACAAGTAAAAATTTAGGAAAAATTAAGGTACTCTAGTGATTCTGATCCATTTTAGAATGTTTGTCTATAAGAAGTTTTATGGGCTAGACATACTTTGTCATAATTTCAGCGAACTTTCAAAAAATAACAGAGGCTTGGTGATAACAAAAACTTCTTGGACACCAACCATTTGAGACAAATTTGTGATGCCAAATGTTTGTTTATTTTCATCAGATTATAATTAGAAAATGCATTTGAACTAACTCAACAATGTGAACTTGTTGAATTGAAATACTTGGTACCTCATAAGCAAGCATGGCGTGGTCCTTATGGCGTTTCGTCTAATTCAGCTTGTGAATTAGACGAGGTGGCACAATTCTTAATTTTACAATTTAAAATCAAATAATGTGGAATATATGGTTTGAAATCATTTAACAGTTGCTTCATATATTTCATCAATTTTTAAAAAGATAATCATGACCAAACTCAATGAACTTGTAGTGCAGAGAATAGGCCAGATTAAAACAACAACTTGGTAAACAATAGGGAATATTACTCAAAGCACTGGAGCTTCAGAACTTTATAGAATTTACAATTAAATTTATCTGACAAAACGTAAGGCTAAATTCAATAACACTTGCACTTGTAGCTCATGTGTATTATCAACTTGGGAAATAAAGATGTAAGGTATAGAAATACACTCATATGGTAAGGTGTGTATTCAAAGAATCATGTGAGAACTGAACCTGCTGAATTCTGCACCCATGTAAACATTCAATGTTATCACAATAAATATATGGAATTGGTGTTGTATATTTTGAGCGCATATTTATTGAGGTAGAAATGTATTTTGGAGCTTATTTATTGAAGTCGGAACTGTTTGCTTTTATTAGGTATACAGGTTTGTAATATATCATTTACCTGAAAGATAATGTAAATATTATTGCAACTGACAAAATATTTATGTGAAAGATATCAAAATTTATTTTTAAATTGTCAAAATAGCCAGCATTATTTGCTGATTCTGTAAAAATTTCAAATCTTAAATATAACTGCATTAATGGTTAAAAGCAGCATCTCCCAATTTCTTTTTGAAGCTGAAACAAATGGTATATGATTGCATAAAAGATTTATTAATACTGGTCAGAAAACTTAATAAGATGCAATATTGATTTATGTGAAAAGAGATTTTACATCGGCCTCATATTGTATTTTGCTTGATTCCATGTTAAAACACTTATTGTGTAGAAATCATGTTTTGGCAATTTTGGTATTAAAAATGACCATTTGATGAAAGTTTTCTTGCTATGAAATTGACAGAACCCATATTACGGCAACTGATTGGAATTTTGACTTAGAATGTGGCTATAGATCCAAACAAGTACTGTTCCTTGAGTACGTACAATTTGGCAGAAAAATGTTAGATGCATATCACATTGTAGTATTCTCTGTATGAGCTGTAACTCATTCTGCAATACAGATGAATGGATACCCTACACTCCGTTACAAGCCCAGAGTTGCAGGGGACTTGTAAGTAGTCCATACTCTGACCTGCTAAATCTCTCACAAAAAAAATTCAATTAAGGGTCATGCATACTTTATGTTTCAATTTGATGAAGTAAATTTCCTGTGATTTCAGCACATACCACTTGTTTTATATACATGTGCACCTTCAAGAACACAGTTATTGATGTAAATTTGTCTTATTTACAATTACACAGTTACTAATTTATTGCATTTTAAAACCCTTTATGCAAAAAACTACAGAGTCCCCTTACAATTGAAAGAATACAATTTATATAAAGCATAGAGATATATGTAGATTTCAGGCATGACAATTTTCAGCATTTCAGCTGATTTCAGCTTTTTCATTATTTGAAATCGTAATATTGTTCAGGTTTTTTTATTGTTAAATCAGCCTAATTTGAGCTCTTCAGTGCAGATTCCGAGGGTTGTCAGCTTTATTCTTGCGGGCTCCTTTTCACGCCTAAACTTTAATAAAAACACATGTTAAAGAATACAAAATTCCCATTCTTTTAACAGATTACACTTTTGCTTATTATGTTTGTGGTGATTTTACAGGGCTAAAATTTGGATAAGAACGACCTCAGATTTTGGTAAAAATTACAATTTTTACTATACCTTTTCATAGCACTTGTATATAGGGTTGTATTGAATAGGGTAATAGGGTAGGGTTATGATGATCAGTATGTGCCAAAACAAACCCTCTGCTTCAGTTTCAACAAAATCGGATCTTCATTGTTCATAAATCATTTAAAATACAATCATCAATAAGGATCATTCCATTATGGTCCAGGAATATATATCAGGCAATTCCATTTGATATATTAAAGGAAATTGGCACTCTACATCGATGTTGACATGGTCATGTCCCTACAAGCAAGTTAGCAGCATTTTGTCCAATATAATTCCCAATTATCTGTCCTCATTTTGTAGTTATTAGCCAGGATTAAAGAGTACAAGTGGACATACTGATACCCTGCTCCTGCTACTTTTCATCATGTATTGTCTACATTTGGGTTTTCTGTCAGTGTCCATAATCACACCAGCGGCATACAAACTTTCCTAAACATGCGATTATGCTTGTTTGTAATTAGAATAACAATAGGAGAAAGTTTCTATACTTTTATCAAGTTATGTTTTCTGCTGGAAAAAGAAAAAAACATAAACAAATCAGGCTCATATGCAAATTCAAACATGAAATAGTTTACTAAGTGTAGAGTAGAGTTTGTTTTCGATGTGTTGCTCAATAATCTTGCATTTCTACAGAAACAAGGAAATGTATATGTTAATAAAAGTCAAAATAAGAAATGTATATGTTAATAAAAGTCAAAATAAATATATTGAGATGCAATAGTAGAAGCAATATCATAAACTTAAGAGTTTTTATCATTGTTTAAAGCCAATTAATCATTCAATGGAAAAGCACAGAATTAATGAGTTTTACAGATTGTTCTTTTCATTAGTTTCATAGATAGATCAAATAGATAAATAGCATTTAATTATGTTATATTCCAGGCAAGTCTGTTTCCAAAATTGATATAAACATAAAATTTCAAAAGACAATAGTTGCTATTTTCAATTGAAACATGCTGACAAGATTTTGTCTTCATAAATGTACATGTAAGTTTGGTATTTGAGTAGAAAAACATCAACAAATTAGCTTTTTGTCAACCAGTGGTGTAGACATACCTCCATATTTGGAGTGTGACTATAATTACAATTGATATTTCGCTTAGCTTGTATTCCATCAATTCATTACTTGCTCTAATTTTCAACATTGTCTGAAAATGTGTTACACGAGGCCTAAGATTGGCACGGGTGAAACAGCACAAACGGTTTATAATAAGAAAAAAATGTATATTCCAAATTACTGCTATGTTCAGATGTTGTTAAGAAACATTGATTGGATATCAAAATATTTGAATAAATGTATAGCAAAATGACCGCGGGTAGTGTAAGCTTAGTTAGGTTTTTAACTCCACCTCACAAGTATCCAGCTTATTTTATCTTAAATATGTTATAATTAAGCACATGTTTGCAAGCTGCCGATGGGTTGCAAAATCATTTTACACATCCCTAGATTGTGATATCCTGTCTAGGAAAGGGTGACATGTATGCCAAGATCAGAGTGCCCGTCTCTTGGTCTATCTCTCTTGGATTGGGTCAGGTTTAAGGGATCACTGCACATAAATCCTTCACACTGAGCTGGTTACCTTTCCAGCATTGAAGAATGCTGCTTGCTGGTACCTATTTGACATACTGAGTCCTGGGAAGAGAGAAGCATATTTGAGAGTTAATGTCTTATTCAAGGACACAATGATTAGGAGTTGAGAGTATATACCACTACACCATGCATGTTTCTTAGCTTTTTTTAAAAGATCTGAAATGCAAATTTATCTTATTGCTGTAAACCTTACACTTGATAATATTTCTGAGAATTTCTTTCATCAAAATCGACACATGTTTCATTGCCACACTTTCATTTTGATGCAAATTTTGAAAGTTGTTCAGGTCAACATATGTATACAGAAGTTCAAAACTGTGCTTTGAATTTGAAATTCAACTAATAAGAATTTGAAAACAAAAAAGTGCAGCACTAGTTCACCCTACATATAGATTTGCAATACACTCTCTTGGCAATGTTGATGTGTTGAGATGCCGGCACGTGCCTTTACATGAATCATCTCACTTACGCACTACTATGTTTACATTTTGACCAGTTGAGAACATTTTCACAGCAAAGTGGGTCACCTACAAACCAATTCTTTGATGGATGCTGTTTGGAAATGGAATCTAAAAAGAAATACATATGCACTATCATATTCACTAGATTTTTTCAATCCTAATTCAATTAGCTTACATTTTGTTTGGTGAATTTGTAGGGCCTCTTCAAGAAGGTGAATACTTCTTTAGGCCCCTATATGCATAGGACCTGGTGTAACAAGTGTTTATGAACCACTCATTCCTTTTATAGAAGTTTGTGCTTGTGCTCATGAGATTCTAGGGTACAAAATGTCCTATTTGCTTCATTTTAAGTAAAGTTTTTAGTTAGGCCTCATCAAGAAGGTCATAAATCCTGCAGGCCCCAATGTGAAGTTGACCTGATCAAAGTGTTTGCATATGTATTTTTTAGACATTGAAAATGGGACATTTTCTTTTCTGTAGTATTGATCATGTAGTTTTGAGATATTTAGGGGTATTCTAAACCCACACCAGGAGGTCATAATACTTTAAGATCTTATTTTTGCATTAGTTTCAGGCCTATTGAAAGAAACATTTATTGAGCTGTTTTACTTGACTGTAAGGTCTAAAGTCCTCTGCGTTGCAGATTTTCCACTCAAAAAACTGAATCTGGGATATAACACAGAAAATGTAACTCAAGCAAATTTTTTTTATATAATGTCAAAAATCTGCCAAAATTAATGAAAAAGCATGATATTGTTGAATATTCTTTGACTAAAATAAATACTACAAGTAGCATCATGATAAAATAAATAAGCAATTCTTACCGTTAAGCTCGTTTTTGAAGGAAAAATAACAAAATGGAAAACGCCCAAAATTATTGTACCCCGTTAAAACACAGATTTTGAAGTTTAGAAAGCAGAAAATGTTGTACCTTACTATGCAGTTGCTTTGCTTTTAGTCCATTTGATTACAGATGTATGAAAAAGGTCATCTTTGATATAAGTACCCATCAGAAAAGCTATAAATAGTAACATGTAGGAACCAACAACTGCATCATTTGACCATGGTGGGACATATATAAGTAAAAACAAATCTAAAATGATCACAAAATACTCTGATTTAATTTTATTGTATTGAATTCATAAGGGCATGGGTCACTTCTGCATCTCATGGAAAAGATGCTATAACTAATACTACAACTAATCTATATGAAAGCAAGTCACAAGCTTGCATTTGGTGCACTATAAGCAGTTTCATCATTTCTTTGAAAAGTGTAATATTTAAATGGCTTCATTATTGTCACTTCCATAACCAGAGCTTCAAATTAATTCTATAACATGAACTTTGACACCATTTTCTATTTTTGCATCATCTCACAATCAGATTCAGCAATTGATGAATGCACTCTCACTCAATCCATCTAGAAGAAACAAAATCGATGAAATTGCCTAGGGATTGTTTATACAAAATCTGACTCCTTTTACTTGTATTGAGGTTGCCAGTTGATTTTATTAACTAGCTATATTCATGTAATATGAAATCAGATGAGAAATCAACATTTAAGGAAACATAGCCTAGTTTTGTGATCTATATGTCTCATTTTTGCTTATCTTTATAGTTTTGCTTGATTTTACGGTTTTGTAGGAATAAATGTTGAATGAAGACTGCTAGGTAAAATAAACAGAAGCATCTCAATTTCAAAGACACATTTTGTGAATATCACAATATTTTGTTAACAGGTCATGCTTTTTAATGTGGGCACCCATAAAAGGTGGATTTGTTACATTGAGAATGATTTATGCATAAATTTTGTCATATCTTTTCAGCAATCC
>JXSR01S008414.1:125009-143909 GCA_000969725.1 Ophiothrix spiculata
ACTGCTCCTCTCTCTTTAAGAATTGTCATGAAATATCCTACTGAGAATATCAACATGGTAAATTTCAAGATGGAATTCATGTTTATGCTTTAGCAGGTTTGCTAAGTTCCGATTCCAACCTAAAATTACATTCCAACCCACACCTCAATTCCATTTGATCCATTCTATCCCGATTTACAATTCTATCTCATGTTATAGCATAGCTATGTCCTCTTCTTCTGAGCACTTTAAGTGATACTTAAATGAGACTTTATGTATACACTATATATGCGATACTGCTCTTTTCAAAACGATTTTTCATGAAATACCTTAACTGAGAACATCAACATGGTGAGTTTTAAGATGGAATTCATGTTTATGCTGTACCAGGTTTACAGAGTTCCGATTCCAACCTAAATTACATTCCAACCCACACCTCGATTCCATTTGATCCATTTCATTCCGACTTAATATTCTATCTTATGTTATAGTATAGTAATGCCCTCTTCTTCTGAGGACTTTAAGTAATACTTAAACGAGACTTTAACTACACACAATATATCGATACTGCTCTTTTCAAAACGATTTTTCATGAAATACCCCTACCGAGATTATCAAACATGGTGAATTTGAAGATGGAATTCATGTTCATGCTGTAACAGGTTCCGATTCCAACTTAAAATTACATTCCAACCCACACCTCGATTCCATTTGATCCATTTTATCCCGACTTAATATTCTATCTCATGTTATAGGCAGGAGCGGACCTACGTCATACGCAGCGGTTACGCAGCACAGTGGTCTAAAAATAGCTCGTGTTGCACTTCGAGCGCGGTGAAAACAATCCGTACTTCAGCCAGTGATCCCATCATTTTCTTTCTTTTTTAACCAAACGAAAATCTGTGAAATGATGAGCTGTTTGTCATTTTGTTAAGACTTGAATACCACACATCTCATATGATTTTGGAATCGAAATATTTTGACAATTTGCTAAAATCAATCGAAGTTTCCGTGAGCCGGGATTTTCTCCATTGTTTTGAATGGGAAGTCGGCAAATGTTTTCACCCCGCTATTTGAACAAACGTCCCGGATGTAAACAAAACGCCCGGATGTCCGCTCCTGCCTATAGTATAGTGATGCCCTCTTCTTTTAAGTTCTTAACAAACTTACTACATCTATGCTGAATTCTGATGTCAAATAAGGTACAATATCAATTTCAAGTGATAATTTGAGATACTTTGGATCAAGTTGTGATTTGGGTTTTAATGAGTATTCACTCGGTGAATTTGTAGATCACTGTCCTAAAAACTTCTTTGTGTCCAACAGATAAACTGTTGTAAAAAATGCAATTTTATGTCCCATTCTTCATTCGAGCTGTCTTTAGAGATTTTTTGATGTAAGTAAAGTAAAGTAAATTTTTGGTTTTCTATACAATGTATATTTGTTTTTATTTGATTAGAATATAATAAAAATACGATTACAATGTTAACAAGATTGTAGTTGTTGTTCTAATTGCAATTTCCCGTTTCTAATCTGACTGAAAAGAAACACTAGCTATATGTTGTGTATGATTTTGAGAAAGCTGGCTTTAAAATTATGCCAATACATGAGGAAAATTGAAATTGAAATTAGTGCCAATGAGGAAGCTATAAGCTTTGACTTGGAGCTTTAAAATCCATGCCAATACAAAATCAGGACTTAACAGGTCATGGATTTATTTCCTGGTTTTTCTTCACTTTTTGTTTGTTTTTTGATTAAATGTTTCATTTCGTGTGTATTTAAGTTAATGTTGAACTAGATAAATTATGTGTTATTAATATGTATACATACTGCATACATCTTGCCAAAGAGTGAAATATCATCAAAATAGGAAAAAATATCAAATGTTCTCTTCCTTGATTCGTATGTAGGACAAATTGGAGACAGAAATTCCACAATTAATCAGGACACAGACTTCATAGTGGCATAGAAATTAAAGATTTGTCATTTTCAATTTGTTGAGATTATATTTCAAACAACTTCAGCGATGGGAAACCGATATAACTAAACCAAAGTGGAAATACACGCTTGAAGAGGAAACAAATTATTAGCAGCCATCTTGAATTGCAGTAACATAAATCATCGTTTGTTTATGAATTGACTTTGATAGCTCATATTTATTGCAATTTGCGGCATCTGCCTTGACCTACATTTTGATGAATAAAAAAGTGGAAAATTAAAAATGATTTTGGATACCTGGATTCTAAATTAACATGCATCCATATTGAAATTAAGGTTAATATGTGTCTGATTTTGTATCTTTATGAATTCAAGGACTTACATTTATTAGTTCTAAATTGAAAGTTTTGAAGTAAATAGAAATGTAAATATAACCCACAAATTATTATACTGGTCATATAAGAGCTATTCTAATTGGTTGGTGATGAGAAATACTTAATAATGTAGGTTTAATACTGAGCAACAACATTTAGTTTTTATTCCAAAATATTTCAGTGATACTTATCACCGTCCTCTGCGGACTTCTGAGTTCCAACTGATTCTCCTCTGAATCTTGCCATCCTAGAAGGTGACAGTTGATGATTGTTTATCTATTTTGTCAGAAATTAGACTGCTGAAGTAGGGGGTATCACTGAAGTATTTGGAATTAAAAGTAAGTGTTAAACAAACATTAATGAATTCTACCAACATGTATAAGAAAATTCATTCAATTACATTGAATCTTTCAAAAGGGTTCAACAAATTATTTGATTGTTTAAGTGAATGGCAGTAACTACATTTGTGAATAGTCAATAGGTAGTTATATTTACAGTGAGCAGGTAGTTTTTTCATAGGATAAACCAGGAATTCGCACAAGCCACAGAACAGGTCATTTTTGATTAAAATATACATACATGATAAAGCTACAAAATGCTATGATAAAGTTAGCAGATTTGAAATCTGTATCATGTGCAATGTACCAAATATGTTTTCAATTTTGTTATTTCATTTATGCAACTTTAATGATGGTCTTTTATCTATTTTGTCTTGCAGAAAGAGCATTAGAGGAAGAAAACACATCCAGACAAGTGCGCAACAGTAATACTCTCACAATACAGCAAGGCACGAGTTTACGACACGACCCCGCCGATCTAGTCGTCATCTACAACCGTGTGCCCAAGACTGGCAGTACATCTTTTACAGGGATTGCTTATGATCTATGTAGCCCCAATAAATACAATGTCATCCATATAAATACAACTAGGAACACACATACTATGTCAATAGCAGACCAGGTAAGTTGTTCTTTGACATATTATCTGGTCAAGGAATTTGAAAGGGAGAATCTGTACTCTCTGCCATTTTGTTTTCATTATGTATTGTTGTTCAAAAATAGGTCCAATATCAAGGCAATACATATACTAGGCAGATCTTGTAGAACTTGACTTGATAAATAAACAGGGTATTTTGTTTCACTTGAAACATCGTAATCCAAATTCCCTGTAATTTCCATTTTGAAGATATTCAAATTTGACATACATACGCATCCATAAAATGACAGAGGGGAACGTGGCCGAGTGGTTAGATCTATGTATTATCAATGAATACCATGTCCATAAACTTCTATATGACAGATTCCAAAGAAACTCAATCTACCTCATTCCTGATTTGAAGTATTTTATTCGCAAGTAATAACAATACATACAAAGAAATACAGAAATCAGGAAATATACGCTTTTTTAAACAAAATGTTTTTTCTTCCCTAACATCATAACATATGGACTAGGATTTTATACCCAATTCAAACCAAACATTGTCACTATTCATCAAACAATATTGGAAGTAGAACAGGTGATTCTTATCAGGTTGATTGATGTGGTCTGATCTTGTTAAAATGTGACATCTAGAACTACAAAGTAAGACTACAAATCTGAAAGTAAAATCTGGTGGTGATGATAAATAATGATTGATATGTTAACTTTATGCGATAGTTTACCATGTAGAGACTCATCTAATATCATCCTTGTACTTAGATATTCATTCTTGTTTTTATAGTCATATGTTCCCAGCATAATAATAATAATACACGGCATTTAAATACACTATTCACTGTAGTACCATAGCGCTTGCCATTATTATTACCGCCATACAAGGGATCGTCATAACCATTTCGCCTTTAACTAGGCCATTTGCAGCCATGGCCATTGGCGCAGACCTATTAGCACTTAGATTATAATATTCTCCCCCTAAACAGCTCCCCAATACGCTTGGGTCGACGAGGCAAGTGTGATAAAGTGATTTGCCCAGATTCATAACACGTTGACGCTAGCGGGGCTCAAACTCACAACTCACGCCCACTATGTTACAAAATGGGACAAAAATAAGGTTCTTTGGGCTTCTAAAGAATTGAATAAAGAAAACATATTTTTCAACATCAGAGGCTGAAATTTAGTGAAACTTGCTTTTAATAATGATAAGATGCAACAATTGTATTCGGGATAAAATGTTTTGGTGAAATTTGTAGAAGCCAAGCTATTTCAGAAAAATAAGTTCAAAATGAGTCCTTTCATAGGTCGGTCAGACTTACACTGGAAGTCAGCTATTAAAAAGAGATTTAGACTAAATTCTTCTCTGTTAGGAGTCATCTGCATATAGAACAATCTTCCACCATATTTTGTGCAATCAAAGTCATGAAATCAATTGATAAACAATCTAAATAACTATTTGAATGGGGTTGAACATTTGAGTTGAAAATTTCAGGCTTAGCCTTTTAGATAATATCAGCCCTTAGTAATTGAAACTATGCTAGCTAATGTTCAATTGAATGACTATCAACTATAAAATTAAAGACATTTCAAAAGATGGTGAATAAAAGACAATCCATTTCGCCTATGTGGTCTTTTCTATACTAAAATGTGAAACAAAGGTTGTAATATGGGTGCTTCGGCGAAATGAACAGAAAGTCACGAATTTCAAAAATGAGTTTATGACATATTTGCATTTTCCATAACTTCAGCTTTCAACTGATATATAATTTGTCACTCTTTCTTTCCACATTCTTCATTTAAAGATCAAAATGCAAGGCAGTCTAATGACTATCTGCCAATAAAAAATAGCCAAAAAATGATGTTGACGCAACTCAATGCCATAGTGTACAATAGCAAACTTTGATCAATTATTTGTGAATAATTGCACTTCCCGGCATAATTGACCTTCGAAACTCGAGGTATAGGTAAAGTCTTATGCGTAGATGAATTTTATGTCACAAAACGAAATTTTAATCATTTCACTATTTGTTTACTTTAGAAGCCATTTATTCAAAATCTTCATTTGTTACTTTCCGCTCATTTTGCCAGAGCAACCCACATATTCACAGCTCTATAATGTGTATAACATGTGTTATTCTGCCATTAACACATCCAATTTCAAAGCTGCAGGACATACATTTGTGTAACTCCTTCACAAAATTTCACATGTAATAATAAAATTACACCCACTAATAAAATAGTTATCCCATCTTTACTGAAAAAGGAGGAAAAGAACCAAAATGAGCTAGGAAAAAGATCAAATTTCTCAAGCCTTGAGATAAAGTTTGTACAAGTAGGTCACCCACTCTGATATTCAAGACATCACCCCTAAAGGCATAGTTCAAAACCTATATTAGATACTTTTAAGGTTACATGTAACCTTAGGTATATTACGGATGAGGTTTGATACCCAGAGGTGTTGGGGCATGTTATAAGATCACATAGGTGTAAAAGAAGGAGTGAACTGTGCAGCTGAGAGGTGATGATGTTACATTGGATCCCTGCAGATATTTTGGTGAGATGAACACACCTGTATGGCTTTTACTTGAGAGTGTGCCTTAAAGATTATTATTTGCATGTGTTAAATGCGGTGTTTTATTGCATGTTTCAATTTAATCTTACTGTGTGCCTGTGCTGCATTTGACAGGAAATATACTCTTTACCTTTTTTTTTTTTGGAAGGCATCTTAATCAAAATCAATTCTTGAGGTAATTAAAAATTCATCATGTTTACATTTTCAGTAAATTCATTCATGATGATTTTTTTTAATGTTTTGGAGATTGAAATAAGATGAAATCAAAGTTCAGGCAGGTAAATTTTAATTTAGATGTTATCTAAAATAAAGTGAAATCATTATAACAAAACCTTATCCCAGAATATTAGAAAAAGATGTATTTTTTCTTTCTCATTAAACCAATTTATTTATACTTTATTGTTTTAAAACCCTGATACAATGAAATTTAGACATATAGAACTAATGTCTTTGCCCCAGCTTCTATTGTAATTTTTAAATTGAGGAAACCTCTTCCATCCTCACCCACCTTCAAAACAAAACGCTTAACAAAGTTCTTGTTTCAACTAGATGATGCTTTTCTATTTCAAGTATTCAAAAATATTGGTTATAATACAATCATTTCACAAGTCGAATTGTAATATGGTTGGGAATAAATCTAAAAGGTAAAATGAGGAGCAAAACATGCAATTTTATGAGCAGAATAATAAGTTCTTACAAGTTAATAAGATATGATAAGAATTGTAACATTTCCCTATTGGTGATGATATTATCGATGCTATATCTTATCTATTTAGACTGTGTTTTCTTGACATTCATAAAACAACATTCTGAAAACCAGTAAAATATGATCTCAATTTTATTGCACATTGTCTATAAATTTCAATATAGTCCTATGAGGATATGTAAATAATGTAATTTTCATTAAAATAAAGTGATCATCTGATTTACACGACCTATTTCACAGAAATATTAGATTATTTTTATGACATGCAGGTAATTATTTTAATGTTTTCATACTGAACAGACTCAGCAGTCACGTCTTATTGTGACATTTATGGTTTTACCATTATGATATTGTATTAGAAGTAAAATGGTATCCATTTTCATCTCTTGAGAAATAAAATGAAGAAGCAATCATCTCACAATATTATAAAGCCACATCAGTTGTTAACTTATTGACTTCACTTTAGTTTCTCTTTTTATGCCAAATTTATGAGAAATCAAATTTAACTTGTTATGTTATTCTGTTCATAGAAGAATTAAACATCTGAAAATGCATTGGGATTTGTAGTTCATTTATCTGTTGTATTCAAAATCATTGAAACTATGTGTTTTTCACTTTGTAAGAAAATTATTAGAGCAGATTTAATGAGGTTTTGGTTTTAGGAATTGAAATCATCAGCTTTGTAAAATTTAGTAATTTACGTTAATATAAACGTATAGGAAAGGACATAATGCTTGGTAGGACAGAAGACGGACAGGAAGGCAGCGTACATGATGGATCCAAGATGTGAAAAACAGCACTGGAATAAATCTCAATAAATTGAAGGACTTAGTGTAGAACAGGAAGCTATGGAAAAATGTTGTGCATGATGTCACCAGGGGCCGCCTGCGGCCTGATGGACTTTAAGAGAGAGAGAGAGAGACGAACATCACTGAAATCATTTTTATGTTTGGGTATAATGTAGTTGCCCAAGGCCCAACTTTGTTTAAGGAATGGTAGCTTTGAAGTTTTTTAAATTGAATTTGATGGAGATGTTATACTTTGTAAGTTAAACCTTCACGATTTAACAAGAGGAATTTAAACCCTTTTGTTCTGTTATGAATGATCAAAGGTACTTACTTAATAAAGGTTCCCCCTCTTACAAAGTGTCTATTTGTAAAATTGGTTGGTCGATATTGTTGTCATTGCACAATAGCATTGTAATGGTTGTGTCTGAAATCTTTTTCTAAAAAAATTGTTGTAATAGCTGTGTCTCCTTATTAACTCTTTCACTCAGGCAAGCCGCTCACAGCGGCTCGCAAAAGCGTGCACCATTTGCTGAATTTTTTTACTTTGACATATTGTTTTCAAATAGCTCTAAAAAACAAACATCTAGCCCAAATTTGTTGAAATTTAACCAGCAAGTAGTTGAAACAAAACGCTATCTAGCACCATCATTTTTATTAGCAAGGAGAACAACCCTGGTACACAACCATTATCGTATGCTATCATAAAGTTAGATCTCTGTGAGCCGTTTAGAGCGGCTTTCCGGTGAAAAAGGACGGATAGTGAAAATTCTATTCTGAAGTGAAAGAGTTAAGAGTTGAATCTCTTATCCTGTCACAGTCTCAGCATCTTCTGTGGCCTAGTTTTGCCTACATCTCACCCATGCCTCATTGCACTTTCTACAAGACATTGGTTTGAAAGGTGATTTAAGTAAATGTTTGTTCATTACATGGTGAGGAAATACAATTAAAAAGTACATGGGAGGTGTCTCGCAAATATAGGGCAAGGTGCTTCGGTGCTGATGTTATATGTGAGCAGTTTTAGGCCATAGGTTACAGATTTATGCGGCAAATTAGATTGAAAGTAATGAAGGAAAATAAGGTATATTTGTTTAAACTGTAACACTTTGCATCAATGAAAATGAGGTGATGAATATTATATGACCAAAGCATATGTAGTGATGTAATGATTATTAAAAATAAATCAAGAAAATACTGGTACTGTTGAAAATGTCTCCTAGACTAATCTCCTTTTTTCATTCTTTATTTGTGATTGAAGTGTTTGGATTCAATTTGTTGAAATAAATTGTTATAGAAATATATTGAATATTATGATAAGATGACAAGCAGATAGTTTTCATTTAATAACGAACGGAAATTGCTTGTTGTAGGGTGATCTAGTTTTCATTTGAAATAAGTAGGCCTGGGTTTTGCCCTATATATGATGGGTAAAGTGTAGAAGAGAAAGAGAACTGTTTTATGGCTGATGGATTTTGTAAGTAGAGTCATTTGGTAGGTATATTTTGTTTTTGCCAAAATGACCTAAAAAGCTTGAAACAACACCACCACCCAAAAAAAAAAATTCTGTTTGCATTTTTCTTTCAAATACTCAACCCAAAACAGCTGGGTTTACATACAATACATTTATTTATTAGCTTCCCCTTACAAAAAAGAGGGCAAAAGGATAATCTCTGCTGTTCAGGTGGGTTTTTTTTTTGGTCACCTGTTAATTTATCCATAGTATACAAAAAGTGCAAATCTTAATATTTTGATGTTTTCGCTAGCCAATATGAAAGATCTGGACTATTTTAAAGAGTGCTCAAATTTTGACCAAGTTTAAAGCAACAGCAGCGTTGGTAATGGACATGCACCAAGGTTGCATGCAAGCAGATAGATAGATTGATAATGCAATGATATTCTCCTTGTTTCAACATCAAAATAATACATCCTAAATTTGCATCACAGTTCTTTCAAAATAATATCAAGGACGCACATAAATCGAAAATCTATCAACAAGTGGACTATTTTTTTTGAAAATACTGACATATTAAAAGAAAGGTTTCACCTGAATAAATGCCGTAAGAATCAGACATGATGGCGCCATTCTATGTGATTCCAATTACCAGTCGACCTTTCAGTTACATGAGGAAAAACAAGAGATGAATTCTAATTCACCCTTGAAATTCTGTCTTATCTGTTGATGGAAATAGGTAGAAGTGATGTATTTTTTGCTCTGGGGTTTGGTTTCACAGCCAAGTTTATGCAATTTTGTATGTAATATGGTTACTGGTTAATTAATTAAGTAATTTAGTGAGAAAATTTGATCACCGTGTTAAAGTATAATTTTCTGAATAATGGCTTGTTATGGTTGTTTAAATTTACTTGGTGCCAAATTGATTTCTTGTTGTTTGAATGAGTCATTTTTGTATAAACATAGAATAGGGAATCATTTCGGATGGTATGTAGAGAAAAAATGTGTCATATATGATCAGATATTTTTAACTAGAGTGTCAGCAATGACATTCAACTTTGGCTTTTGCAGTGGGAAATTATAGAAGGGGATAAAAGAGTGCTCGTGTTATGGTAAATCTATTCAAAGTCTAACCCAGTCACAAATAGTACTTTACCCAAATGATATGCTGGGGTTTATGCAAAGTGAGTGTTTTCATTACTTGTTACAACAAGATCTGATCTATCATTGGAAAAAAATCTGAATGCTTTGGTCTTCATGCCGGAATAAAGATGGCACTAAATTTTGGTATCTCCTTTTCTAAATCTATGGTTCCTACCAATCTCCAATTAATTAGTTAGAATCACATGAATGTAGAAATGTAAGGGTATTATATACTTTGTTTAAAGAATAAGGTGGCCAAATTCTTTTATGTTTTTCATAAGGTTTTAGATATTCTTAAAATCTAGGACAAGACCATCAATCTTACTGCAAACAGTACATTTTCTTATCGGTTTCAATACAAACATCCTATGAAATTGTCAACAATTGCTTTATCTGTGTTCGCAAATAATGTTCATGAGTACTTGTAACCAGTCATTCTAAGTTTGACACAACTTGCACTCGACAAATGCAATAAACTTTTCCATTCTGAGCATAACTTTTTTTGCTCAGAGACATTGGATAGGCACCTCATGAGGAACTGTTTTGGCTATTTCTAGACATTGTTAGTATTCCGTAGTCATGTGTGACCATCTTGACCCTCTCATCCAGACCAAATAGCCAATAGCTTTCCTTACACCCCTTATATTGGCCACTTAGAAAAATAATTCCATCCAAGTAAGCAATATAGCCGGCCCTTTTGGCATTAAACATATTGATTACATGCCGATTCAAATGAAAGATGACATTTTAAGGAGATCTCGTCTGTCCGTGATGGATGTATGCATTATGTGCTGGTCATTTTAACGAGGCTTTGTATTTATCCTGCTCTGACAATGAAAATAGATCAGTCTATTTAGGACAGGCACTTTGTTTGCAATGCCGAGACAGATAAATAAGGTTTTCATGTCATTGGCCAAATACTTCTTCAAATACTTCTTAGAACCTACAGGTAATCAAGAAGATGTTTTCCTTTCTTATGCCTTTCATGTTACTGACAACAGGTGGTAGTTCTTTATTTGCTGTGTAAAGGTACTTATATTGGTCCTGAATTTTATTGGTTTGAAACCGGTTTGAAGCATGAAATGTTCACTTTTGTTAATTACAATTCAATAGGGCTGTCATTCTCAATTGGTGGCTCAAGTACCACTTTTGCAAAACAAGTATGTTATATTTATGTAGACGTTTAATTCTTGTGAATGCACCATCTTGCACGATGTGTCGCTGTTATAAAAGCTTATGTTCAAATAAATAAATAAATAAACTGGTAAGACATGCCAAAAGAAGAAAAATGATAATAGGACTTAGATCAGATGGAGCTTTCATGGAAACCTTGATATCATCTTGTTAATTTTGAATTGACCCAAGCACATACGGGAGATGTTGGAGAAAATCACAATTTAAATGTCTTAGTGCTGATAGGGTTGCCTTCATTTGGTCTGTGTTTACTGGTCAGATAAGTTATGGGGATGTCCTTGCAAGGGTGTAATAATAGGACTTGTAAATGACACTAAGAAAATTTAGTTCAGAAATCCTTGTAATACGGCTTGAACAAACTGCTCAAACTTATGGACTCATGCTACAGAACCTGCATTTGCCTCAATACACGGTACACAATTCAGTTCATTGAATGTATGAGAAGTTCACAGAGAGTAATGGAGATATTGCATTTTGTCATATGAGTGCAAGAAAGTTGTGTCTGGATTGGCTGTCTGAAATTATATTTATTTAACACCTAGTCACTAGAATGTAAAAAATCCATCAAAATGCCCGTGCCATATGTCAGTGGCTCTTGGAATGGTTTTTCAGGTGACACTTTCACCTGAAGAACCATTTGTCACCTGAAAAACCATTTCAAGAGCCACTGACCAAAGACTGGATATTACACAGTGTGCAATCCACATTAATGACAAAAGACAGCTTTTGCAGATATGACTTTCTTTCAATAACATGATGAGTTTTCCACAAGCATATTGCAATAAACAATGTAGACTAGTCCTTGATGGCAAGTGAGCAGCTGACTCTAATGATCGAGGCATACAACCACTTTAACCTTTCTCAAACTTGTTAACTTGTTGGTTCTCCTTAATAGGATCTCAATAACCTGATTTAGATAGCTGCTCTACAATTTATTGAAACCCTTCAGCTTATTTTTAAGCCTTGGAGCTCTTTTTGAAAAGAAGAGTGTTTTTCAATTTGGAAAATGTCAAGTAACGGCTGGTGATAGCGATGAATGTTTGTATATGTTAGTAATCTAGTTGGACGATGAAAAGATGCTTGAAATTTTGTGTAGTGGAATAATTTTTGAGAGCAAATTTGCTCAAAGAATTACATGCAGAAATAGCATACAGGGCGTCTCAATAAAAGTGTAACACTCAGAAATTGCTTGTTTTAGGCATGAAATCGTGTCGTAATTTATACAAATTTGATGTCAAATTCAAGATGAAGGACCTATCTTTCCAGTACAAATTTACCCCATCATGATAGCTTTTGTCAATCTGGAGATATACACAATTGTTAGCAGGTAAGCGACATCAACTCTGTGCTACTTTTCAATATAGCGATAGAAACACACGTTTCTGAATAACATTTTCAAACAATAGCATTGTGTAAAATAACAGCATCCGTAAAGACATTTTCCATGATAAAATCTTTAATAACTTAATTTAAAGAATCTCTTACTAGTTCAAAGTCATAAATAAAAATATTGCACAATTTCCATACTTTGGAGTTGATAAATTGAACGTATCAGTGCCACATCCATCTGACAAGATTGTTAAAGATCATGATGAATGCACTTTCTGCATGATAGGATAGTTACATAATTGATATCATAAGAACAATGCACTAACACCAGTACTGATGGATGCAAATCAATTATTACATAACAGTTTTCAAACATTTTAGACATGTTTCATTGCTATTGTTTGAAAATGTTATTCAGAAACATGTTTCCATCGCTTTATTGAAAAGTGGCACAGAGTGGATTTTGCTTACCTGCAAACAATTGCATATATCTCAAGATTGACAAAAGTTATCGTGATGGGTAAATTGTACTGGAAAGATAGGTCCTTTATCTTGAATTTGACATCAAATTTGTATAAATTACGACACGATATCATGCCTAAAACAAGCAATTTCCGAGTGTTACACTTTTATTGAGACGCCCTGTAGTGTTTTTGTCAAGTGATTATGAGAATGAGAAAGGATTGCTGGTGATTTATGATGGGGTCATAATGTGATTTCTATCAGTGGACATTAATGCTAGACTGGGTCTGTAATGTACCTTTGCTTTACATGAGTTTCATGTCAAAAGATGTTGAAAGATGAATATGTCTGTCTTTTTCTCTCCCAGTTTGTAATTTCACATACCTTCAGCATTTTTTCAGACGGTCACCAATCTGTATATAATTATATTCTTAATTTTAATGGCTTACCAGGTAGTCAGTTCAAGAGCCCTGAGTGGTACGGTCCAGGAAATACAGATATTGCAGACTGGCATTATTCAAATTGAGATGATCAATCGAGTTCATAGGAATATTATAGCTCACAGAATAAATATCTTAGCAAATAGCATCTAAGAATCAATCTCTTTACAGTATTGCATCAGTAGTGTTACAATTGTTGAAGTATTATGTGTATCATTACACCTTGTGTCTCTCTTTTTTCTGTTACAGATGAGATTTGTACAAAATGTCACAAATTGGTCTGCCAAAAAGCCAGCTTTTTATCATGGTCATGTATCTTTTATAGATTTTGCAAGGTAAGTATGGTAAAACATCTTGTGGGTTTAATGTAAAATTAGGAAACAATTGCTATAGGCAAAAGAAAAATGTATTGGACAGTGTAAACAAAAATAAATGGTACGGGTTGCATTTACAACCAATGGGGCCCTGCACTCTGGATTTTCATTTAAATTGTCCAATATTTTTTTGTTTAGCATATAGCTTGATATATCTACTGTGCATAGGATTGGATTAATATTGTGTTCACAAATCCAAAAGTATGTGATTCTAAAGTACATGGGAATTTCCACGTGGCTTCTTTCACCAATTAACAAGTTAAAAATTTCAACAGCACCAAGGGGATTACCTATCTGAGGAAGATTTGACACTTGTGTAATTGGCTCAAATTTTAAGAACAAGCTTTTTGAGTGAGTAGACTGAATTCCCTGTTTTGTGCGCAATGATGCAATTTTCACACAACAGATTTATTACTTGAGTTGAGTAATGTTTGAATAATAACAATACTCATCCACTTTGAAAATAAACCTGGTATTGATTGAGAAACAATATACCTGCATTGACTGGACTTATACCAAATAAAGCAGCCACCTGTTTCAAAAATCTTTTCAAACGTGAAACTGTTCTGCAATAATTTCCTAATGTGAATACTTAAAAAGCCTGCATGGAAACTATTCTGTTGTATGGCTCAGAAACTTGGACAAGCAGCAAAAAAAATGAAAGATTGTATAGGCCTAAACGGTGCTACACTCAACTTTCACGGAGAGTGCTCAACATCACTTGGAAGGATCATATTCCAACCACAACAGTATATGGTGATATCCCTCCTATGTCTTCAACATCAACGCCGTTTTGCTGAACACCACACCACCGACTAACCCATCTCCCATATGATTTTCTGGACTCCTCCTGTTGGGAAGTCAAACAGAGGCTAAAGTCCCCTTTAGTAAACTGATACCATCTAGAGTGATCTCACCCTCGATCTGCAAAAGATCCAATATATCATGCATAACAGGGAAATCTGGTCCGAGCATGTAGCCAGAGCTTCTTCCATTCTGTCCATAGACGACCAATGATGATGATGATGATGATGATGATGATGATGATGATGATGATGATGATGATGATGATGATGATGATGATAAAAATAATGTTAGGAGACATGGGTGTTTTGAGATGATTCCTGTGCATGATATGTTCTTTATTATTATTCTGATTAGGAACACATTTTATTCATGTATGCCACTAATGAAATGAAATGGCTTTATTAATTATAGCTGCAGACAGTAAGGCCAGTCATTAGCCATTGCTAGGTCTTTAACCTTTAAAGTGCAACATTTACATGGTTGTATAGCTTATGATGCAAATGTTGGCATATATGCCTTTATGTTTTCTTCC
Source organism: Ophiothrix spiculata (assembly GCA_000969725.1). NCBI lineage: Eukaryota > Metazoa > Echinodermata > Ophiuroidea > Amphilepidida > Ophiotrichidae > Ophiothrix > Ophiothrix spiculata. The sequence continues at coordinate 140,028 of JXSR01S008414.1, forward strand.
TATTACTTGCATTAAAAGTCATTTTTTAAATTGGGATCCTAAATATGGAATTACTTTAAAATAACATATAAATATCATAGTTGAATTCTGAAGAAAAATTCCATTACAAAATTTGCAACATTTTATTTTCAGTTTATGAGAAGAAAACATCAAAGAAGCATGTTATAAACATCTAAATGGATCAAACCAGAGGGTACTGAATGCTATGTATTGACTTTCATGCTTTCTGGTTTTGAACCACCAGATGACTTGATCATAACACAGAGTCTGTGGCAAGCATGATTTGGAAGAGACGTATGATCAGGGACATGACTGATGAGAGCTTCTAGGTTGTCAATTTTAATCAAGTATTAATTTATTGAATTAACATATCACATGTTATCTTTTTACAGCTTATTTTTTGAAATATTGAACAATATTTTCCTTTCATTTTGTTGCAGTTTTGGTTCAATACAACAGCCACTGTACATAAACATTATCAGGAAGCCTTTAGACAGACTAGTTTCATACTATTATTTCTTACGATTTGGTGATGACTTCAGACCAAAATTAACAAGACATAGACACAGTAATAAAGAGGTGAGTACCACTGTATTCTTTAATGAAAGTTATTGTTTCTCAAGAAGCACTAATTTCCATTGCAAGTTGCAGCTTTTGGGGAACACTAAAGAGCACTTATCTCCATTGTGCTCTTTAATTTAAATTGTTTTCATTTTTCACAGTTTTCAATGTAATGGAAGTTTCTACTTTATAGAAGCACATCTGACAAGAATGTACTTTTAATTGTTAATTTTGATAAAGGTACTGTATTCAAAATATGACTTTCAGGTGTAGTTGATTGCTTGTTTCATTTATATATTTGTCTAGGGACCATTATGATGTTACAACATTCCTAATAATTATCAAACTTTTATTTGTTATAATTTGATGCTTTATACAGCTTACTGTAATAATGTAATTTCCATGTTTTTGTCATGCTCTATATGTAATGTGATTGTTGCCTGTAAACCTGATCCATAATTGTGCCTAATAATGAGACTTTATTGCTGCTTGCAAATCGGGTTGTTCTAAAAATAGTCACAAAATTCAATTACCTTCTTAAATAGCAAGCATTATTCTCAATTTCCTATTGGTAAACCTGTTACATTAGAACAGAATGATATTTTTTAGATGAGATATTTTTAACAACATAAAAAGTATCTGCTACAGTATCTGTATGAAGAAAATTATAAAGGAACACAGGAAAACATGTCAAATACAAAAACACATTTTGATTTTTCACTGTTAAAAAATGTTGTCTTTTTGTTGTTATTTAAAATGTAGTGGTATTAAAATTTTAGACAGTTTGAAATACAATGTATTTGTATAGTGATAAAAAAATAATCCTTTCAAGTAGAATTCTGGCTTCACTGCATCAACTACTTTTCCAGTATCTACGAAGCTGTACTTAAGATAATGTAACATCTTGAAACATCATAGACTAAATATATAAGGAAAATATATTACATTTGAAAAAGCTTATTAGCAAAGAGATAATTCTTTTATTTGAAAAATTAGAAATTCTTCAAGAAAACCATGAAATTTCACTCATCACATGTGAAGCAGACGACATTTTGCCCAATTATCACTCATTTGTGCACACCTGCAATAAAGATAGATACGTGAGTCCTTCAAAATGAATGAAATCAAGATTCTATGGTATCAATGCTTTATGCTCATGCAATGATGGCTTTCAAGTAAACCGCCACTTAGATGGAATTGGCAAGGTAGAATGTACAAATGGAGGTATGTCCCAGGGGGTGCTACTCAAGTGTATTGTGGCAAGCTTGTATGGTTTTATTGTTCTAAAGAGAGACTTAACAGGTGTAACCTGCTCAATTTGCTCAAGACAATTAAATACCATGTTATACCATTAATTCAGCCAATATTATACTTCTTTTGTTAGATGTTCACATTTAAAACATATTTTTAAAATATACGTCTTCATACCAAATACCTCAAATTAGACCTCTTTTCTCTTATATGTCTCTAACATTGCATTTTGGGAAGCAAAAGGTTCCATGTATCATTTTTTGTACATATTTTTTCCTAGAACAAAAATATTTTCATGCTTTGTTTGGAATCAGAATAAATCCCACTGCTTGAACTAAGATGTACCTTTTATGAGATACTGCAGACTTGCTTTGCAACTAGTTAAAAATGTTACGTATTTGAATGAAAGGAACGTATATCTTAAATAAATAAAACGCACACACACACACTTATATAAACTGTTTTATTCATTTGCTTGGTCTATTTTTGGAGAAAAAAAGAAAGAAAAAGGAAAGATCTGACCGATCGACCATTCATTTCACCATTTAAGCATATTTTTAAGGCCTTATATTGGAGGCTTGGTAAGTTTTGATAATTTAAAATCAACACAGTTGTCAGATTGGTATATATTAGTCGGCCAATTCACGTATGCATCCCCATACCCCCTGTTTATTTCATCTTTTCACAACACATTTATGTGCAAGTGTGAGTCACGAATCACTAGTTGCAATCGCAAACACCTTACGTCATGATATCAAAAGAATAACTAGGTGGCAAAGTTATTTCCACCACTAATGAAACAAACTCTTGCTGAAAAATACATAGTGACAGCGAAATTTAGTTGGAAGGAAATTGGTTAAATTAAAAATCGGTCTTCCCTCAAAGTGGTATGTGATGAAAAATCACAGAGCTGTTATAGGAGAGGGGTAAGCTGACTTTTTTTTTCAAACAAAGTGGAATGTGATGACAAAGGAGAGAGGGATAAGATACTTTGCGGACCTTGTTTCGTTTATTTTTTGGTAAAATTTAATTCAGAAAATGGTTAATTTTGATTACTTAAAACATTTATATGTTGCAAGTTTCAATTTCAAGAACAAATAAGTTACTGTGAATCTCTACATACGGGTGTAACTCAAAATTGATTCTAGGCAAGCAAAAGAGTAATTTTCCCTGCTTATTGACATGCACACCACTAAATATTTCCATATATCCCTCCTGCTCCCTTGGTATGCACCACTATATATTTGTGTCTATTTGCTTGTAACAATTTGTTTGTGTGTTGTTGTATATTGTGACATTGATTTGCAGTTGTTTTGTGCAATTGTTTTTTTTTTTAACCAGAGATTTTCACCAGAGCGATTAAACAGGGTGAGATTTATTCAGATAAAGAAATTATTTGTATAAAAAGCATTCATAACAACTAATAAATTAATTTATGATATTAAGTGGCAAACATCTAACGACAATAATGTTTCAAACTCGCTTTAACTCTTCTACATTTACATCGATCTAAGCAATAATGGCAAAATAACAACAACAAAAAATCAAAAACCATTATGCATATGATCTGTAATGTTATTTGAATATAATTTTCTCAATGCATTTTTTAACTCATCTTATCATTTGCCGACCTAAAGGTTCCATATTTGTAGTTCTGGGTTTTATCGGTTTTTTATACATGCATGCTTTAAATGTTGTTACGATTTTATTCATATTTCCAATGGTCACAATGACCATATCCAATTTTGTTTGCTAAAAATATGGTATCAAATTAAATCAGTCCATGATTTTACACATTTGATATTCATATAGGCCTATTAAATTGTTCATTAATATTTATCACCATTTTTCAGACATTTGATGAATGTGTTGCAAGAAAAGGCTACGACTGTGCTCCTGAAAAGCTTTGGATACAGGTGCCGTTCTTCTGTGGTCATGCTCATGAATGCTGGTAAGATATGCTTACTAAAGATGATGTTATGTACATTTCTTAACAAAGCTAGCACATGGAATTGATTGTCAACATGCTAAACAATAAATCTAGAGACAATCCGTGGGTGTTTTTTTTTT
>JXSR01S008415.1:26318-38113 GCA_000969725.1 Ophiothrix spiculata
GGGGGGGGGGGGGCCTGACAAAAATTCGAGCGGGAAATCGGGACAGCAAGCTGGGAAAATCGGGAAGGACAAGAAAAATGAGAGAGCAGCTGCAAGAGTGATAACAGGAAACATGGGGAAAGCAGAAAATCTTGTCGAAAGATGTGCAAAAATCGCTTAAAACCTTTTCTTTTTTTTTCTTTGCTTGTCAGATTTTAAAATTGACTTGAATTTATTTTGGGTGTACAAAAATGGATGTTTTGCCAGGAAAAATTTGGAAGAAATGTGCAAACGCCTAGGGAAAATCATGATGAAATGTCTTTGCCCCCTGACCAAAAAGTCTGGCTACGCCACTGCTGAACGATAGCCTTATTCTATTTTTTAAAAAAGTTGGGTCATAATAATACAGATCTGTTATATTTTGTTTTGCTATTTTCGACTTAAAAGAATAGAAAAAAGTGTAACAACAATGCAATTTTTCAAAGATCAACAATTTAACACAATTCTTGCAGGTACAGTGAAAACTCATTGTATAAAGAATTAACAAAATCTGATAAGAAAGTCCAGATAATCATAAAGAAGTATTTTTCCTGTACCATAAACCTCTTTTATTTCAATTGTTTATAAAAAAACCTTATATACTGAAATTTTGGATATAAAGAAATATGTCTGTTCCAGCCATGCATCATAAACTAGTGGGTACCCAGATCATGCCTAAACTGTCAAGTAAATGCACAAAAATGACACAACTTGAAAACTGTACTCTATATCATATAGTCAGGCATGATTATCTTCAGGTTTTTGCCTGAATTCAGGCAAAAATGCTTGGATCTTCACTGTACAAATGTATTGGGAAATTTACATTTTCAGGCAAATTCAGGCAAAATTACAAAAAGCCATAACCATCCCTGTATAACATTTTTGGAAAGCCTTTTCTTCAAGAATTTAAAGAATGACACTATTTTTGAAGCATGGGTAGATTGAAAACATTGTGACTTTACGAAGTTCAATTTTTTGACCCAAAAGGAATACTAATTCTGAATGGTGAAAATTTAGCATGCTATAATACCCCTCATCAAATTTAAAGCCAGATATGTGTGCTTCTGGCCAAGACCCATCCATTGCGGGGCTTGCAACTATGCATAATATAGAATTGCACCATGTGGGTATTTATTTTCCTTTCTAAAATACCGTAACAATTAAAAATTCATTTTGTTGAACAAAACGTCACACCATCACTTTATTGGGGTACCCAGTTTACGACACACGGCCTAATTATACATGAGTTTCCTCTGTAATTTGACGGATTCTACATGTTTTAAGGTAGGTATTCCAATCTGGTGAAAATTTTAACATGTACTTTTTCCATGTTTGAATGAAGGGTCATTATCTACATAAAGCTATTATATGGGTGTGAAAATTCACAGGGGTTATGAGAAAAATATGCGCTTTCATCAAAATCTCCAATTTGATTTTGTGAGTGAAAGTGATCGAAACACCACCTTTAAGTCAAAATTGGTACTCAGTTTTGTGCCAAACAACAACAGTAACATAGAAAGTTAAACAATTGGAAACAAACTGGATCAACTTGGCAACACCTAACTATTATTCAGAGTGAGAATACTATTTGAAGCTGATATCAGTTCTGCAAGCAATTCAAAGTGACCATCATTTCTCAGGGTCATTGCACTATCGCCAACTCCTGACGGATCCTTCAAAGAAACCTGCACCAAATCATTCTGGCCATAGGTCAAATCACATTGTACAGGAACCGTCACAACTGCATCCGACGAATGATGAGCGTTTTCATGATTTCTCAAATCAATAACGTTTACGAAGCCTTTACCGCAAAATTTGCATACAGGGATATTCTGATTTGGCGTAGCCTGTGGATTAGTCATGCTTGACTGCCATTTTGCAAACTGTTCTTGGAATTCGACATTTTTCGAACACTGCACAACTTGACTTCCGGAATGGTGCTTCTGTAAAGCGTGCTCTATTTCAATTGGTTTGTTACACGTTACACGAACAAAATCCTCTTTTGAAGGATCTACGCCATCATTGTGCATTTTGTTCATATGAGACTTTTTCTGGTTCTTTGTACCAAATTTCAGGCTGCAAAAGTTACATGGATGCTGCTTTTCTGTTGAACTACTGGAAGTCTTTATCACTCCATTCTCGTGTTTCTTTATATGACGATTGAGGGCGCTCTCTTCAGCGAACTGTCTGGAGCACAGGCTACATGGAAAGGATTTCACATTGTCGTGAGTCAAGACATGTCTACTTAATGTGTTCTCTGAACGAAATTGTTTATTACACACTTTGCATATATGTTGTTCCTTATCATGTATCTTCTCATGTCTCTGGAGTTTTTCTTTGGAACCGAAAGTTTTCTGACAAGTCCGACACTTATGAGCATTGGGAAAATTAACCTGTTCATGAAGTCGAAAATGTTTACGCAGCCCGCCGCTGACGCGGAAACGCTTTCCACAATATTCACAACAAAAGGGTTTCTCTCCTGTGTGAATCCTGTTGTGTTTCCTTAAATCACTCGCAAACACAAACTTCTTTTGACAATACTCACAAGACAGTTGTCCTTCTTGGTGGCGCATTTCGTGCTGCGTTAGATGATGCGCATTTTTGAAGCGTTTTCCGCACACTTTGCATGCGTGATCTCGGAGGTTTCGGTGGGTCGTCGTCTCATGCTTAGTCAGTTTTTCTTCCTTTGCAAATGCTTTGCTACAATATTTGCAAATATGGGTCCATCGATCTTCAGGGCAGAGTTGCTCTCTATGGGCATTGTTCAAATGGTTCTGCGAAAATCAATCAAATTAAAAACTTGTTTAATAAACAAAATTTCCTTAAAACATATACTGTAAACAGGAATATTTTCGCAAGTAGAATCACAACCTTTTCGCACGTGTTAATTAGCGTTTGAAAACTTTATTACATAGACCTGCACATAAAATAAATGTATAAATTGCGGAATGTTATATTCGTGGTTAGATGTTGATTTGTGAAATTCACGAAAATCAAACCCCTCACAAAAATAACCCCGTTTACTTCAAGGTAGAAAAATTGATCTTTTCCAAGTGCCATTTATATTTTTAATGACATAGTTTATCTCAGAGTTGTTTTTCACTCGTTCGCAGGGTTTTTCTTTCCGACGCTTGTTGTTAATGGCCTTATCTACGTACTGATGCAATTATTTACGCACATATTTACAGAGCATGATTTGTTGATTTTGACTGTTTGCGCTCAGCTGTTGACGCACACGTTAAGAGTGGCGTATACAACCTGATTTGAAATGAAAAACAACTCTGAAATATAGTTTAGCTTTAAGTCATCAGCAATCTTGTCCCGTTACGCACAACCGTAACATTTGTTTGTTACGGCTCACCGTAACATAATACACTCTCTGACGAATTCATATGTTAACACTTTTTTAGTACCATATTGACGCGAAATGCGATGTAAGACGCAATATTTGTCAAAAAGATTGATACAGTGCCTTCCAATCATGCACTCGAGCATCAGGTTGTGCTCATCAAAAATGATCAACTAAGTGGTCAGAATTCCATGTTAAATTAGACCACTTTTAGAGTGGAGGATGGAATAAAATCAATTTTAGGTAAGTTTTTCATTGTACATAGATGCCTCATAATGTGATTTGCATATAACAATACCGGGGTAGTGGTGGAACACAACGATGAATAGCGATTATTTTTGCTTCGTATCTCATTATCTCAGACATTACCTGACCTTACGTGACCGTAAGCATTAGACGTCGTTGGCGACAGGGTATGTAAATGTTACGGTGAACCATAACAAACAAATGTTACGGCTATGTGTTCCGGGAAAGATTGATCAGAACACAAGAAACCTAAACACACCCAGAGCCAAGGGCTATTCACGGTGTAAGTATGGTACATAAAGGTCAAAGGTTAAAGTGTTATTGCAGTGACTTTGAAATGACTTTAGATGACCTTGGATAACAAACTGGTGGAAAATTTTATTTGTTAAAGATGAATTCAATTTTTAAAATAACCTGAAACTTTGAATGACCACATCCGAAAACGTTTGCGATGCAGGTCTAACCAGTATAAAGGCCAAGTAACAAAAATAACAAGTTGATCGTCCCCAACCTCACCAATTTTCCAGAAATTCCAAAACTTCTTGTAATTTTTCTTCTTTTGTCTGATTACTTAATTTCAGAAGAGGTTGAGATACTAAAAATCAATAGAAGTGATTCCTTATCATATTATAAACCCACTGAACACTCCAAATTCTTAGAGCAAAATTAAACATTACAAGTAGAATCATAACAAAACAAAATATGCAACCCTTGTAAGGACTACCCTACCATTTTATCCCTTGTAAACTTCCTACTGTACGGAAAATTTCAACGCGTAAAACACAGATTTTGAAGTTCAGAAAGCAGAAAACTTTGGATTTATCCTAACATACTCACCTGTCGACAGGCACTGGAAACAAACCCCAAAGAACAAAATTTGCACTCATATCTAGCGGGTGTCATGATCTGGTGCAGCTTCATGTGGGCAGCTAGAGCACTTTCCAAGGCATACTCACGGTTGCACTTTGGGCATCTGAAACAAACAAAAAAATAAAGTGAAGTTGCTTTGAAATCCATAATTTTGTACATGTTAAATTCTTAAGTGTTATTTTATAGATGTTTGATAGACTCACCAGGCAGGGGTGTCGGAAGGAAAATTAGGATAGTTGCATTCCATTTTCCAATCTTTAGATATTGTCCTGTTTGGAATTAAGTACCCTGCATAACCCCTTCCCTAAAATAGCTTTCAAATCAAGTTAAATGGTAGGTTATCAGTTTGGTCAGGCCATTTTAAAGAGCCGTCATTTTGGGTCACTTTGGGAGACGTTTTCAGAAAATATTCTAACCTTAACAAAATATGGTGATTTTTGCCTTAGCAAATTTGGACCAAGTGTACTTTAGGTCCCATCCAGAATTTTCGGGTTAGGGTTAAGGGTTAGTGTTAGGTTTAATTTAGGGTTAGGGTGTAGGGTTTAGGGTTAGGGTATAGTTTTTGATGGGACTGAAAGTATACTTTTTCTGCAAATTTTTTTTAAAAAATGGTAAAAAGGTAAAAACATGCACACTAATACTTAAAAAAGTATTTTCAATCATTTTTAAGGGCACATATCTAAAAACTAGGTTGCAGCTTGCATGGAAATCTGGGCTAGCCAAATTTAGAACTTTTCACAACAATTATTATGTTTAGTTGGCAAAATATTAGCTTTCATAGTTTTTATGCTCATTCCATTGTGTAAAATTAGATCTTTTGTAACAATGATGTTTCTTTGCAATAAAATTTACATATACACCCATTCCTACAATTGGTGTATTTTCACCATATCGCCACCGAGGGATATCGACGCTTTAATATAACGAGGCCAATAGCATCACATGAGGCATCGTGACCAAATGACTCACAGATTAGTACAGAATTAGTCACAATGTATCACGTAATACCATACTAGGCCTCCTTATGTGTGCCAATATCCTTAAGCGGCAAAAATATGCCAATTATACAAATGATCTATATATCCGTTACCAGTAGGTTCTCACCATTTTCTTATAAAATGGATGAGGAAATTGCCAAAAATACACATATTTTCCTATGTATTTTGAAAGAGCCAAAGTGCTATAAGTGCAAATCACAATTGCCCAAAGACCTCATTTGCATGTGAGTCGTGACTGTTAAAGGCTGGCTGAATCTGGGGGTTCTTCATCAAGGCTGATATAAATAGTTGGGAACCTAAAAAAGGCGGTTTTTGGTTCACAACCAAAATTATGTGTTTCTTGTGGAAATTCTCTTTCTAAAAAATGTTTGCATTTATCTGCTTTAAAAAATCATGTATGAAGTACAAAATTGCCCAAACATAGAGTACGTGCATATTGTACGAGCTCAGGCACACGTCCCCTAGTTTGAGTCAAAATTCTTAACGTACACAGTTTTGTTGATCAACCTGTATGTAATGACCGAACAGTAGCGTAGCCAGACATTTCCTTCAAAGGGGGCAAGGCAGGGAAAAGATATTTTGAAGGGGGGCAACTCCCCAAATGAGTAGACACAAAATAGTACACCCACATTTTTTTACCATAGCTTCTTATGTAAAAAAATAAAGTTTTGGGGGTTTTTTTAAACAAAGGAGTAAATTTCCTTATTTTTAGAAGCAAATTTTGCAACTTCAGTGCTTAATATCTATGATTTTGACATGCGCGCAAAGCGTGCAAAATTTGTTAACTTCTTTGTTATAATTATGAAAAAAGATAGTAATTTAGTGTGAACTGATGATGGCACTGGAGTGAAAAAATAGACCATTTGGGGACATGCTATATGCTAAAGAGGAGTATACATTTGTTCTATGTAATTTCAATCTGACCTATACTTTTCTTGATTTATTCGGGGGGGGGGCAAGGCTTCTTTCAGGGGGTCCTTTGCCCCCTTCTGGCTACGCCACTGTGACCGAAACAGTGTATGTCATACATTTGGGCTCTATATGGTGATATGTGACTGAACCTTGAGGTATCTCCCTTAACACTTACTTGAAAGGATTCCCCTTATTGTGGGTTCCCTCGTGCTTCAACAAGTCCCTCTCAAACACATACTTCTTGTCACAAAACTTGCACTGTAGGGTTGGTTCTTCATGACGCTTCTCGTGCTCCGACAGATGTCTTAACTCTTTGAAGGTCTTATTGCAGATACCACACACATGATCTCTTTTCCCAAAATGTTCTGGTTCATGTTTCTTAAAAGCTGCTTCAGTTCGGAATGCTTTCTTGCACCGCTCGCACCAATGTGGCCATCGTTCAGATTTATCTAGCAAATCTCGATGCTTATTGTTTACATGCGTGTCTAGACCACTCTTGTAAGAAAATATCAAGCTGCAATACATGCAGTACATCGTTTTGGGGCTGTTTCCTTTGTCCTTCGCTTGTTCATGTCGCAGAAGATGAACATTTAGTTCGCTGAATTTAGCAAATTCTTTGCCGCATTTGGAACATTCAAATTCTTTCACTGTATCATGAGTTTTGATGTGTTTTTTTAAGTCTCTCTCAAATACGTATTTCTTGCCACATTTTGGACAAGCATATTGACCTTCTTGGTGGCGCTGTTCATGCTCCAATAAATGCCGAGCTTCTTTAAACCTCTTTCCGCACTGGTGGCACTCATGTGGTCTAACACTTGAATGAACTTTACCATGAGCTTCTAATGCATTCGCTGTGCGAAATATTCGCTGACACTTATCACAATGAAATTTCCATTTGTCCTTTTCAGGTAATTTTTCATAATGCTTGTTATTCATGTGAGTAATAAGTCCTTTTCGACCAGAAAACTGCAAATTACAATCAGCACAAACGAACTGCTTCTCTTCAGGAGCTTGATGATGCAGCAGCACATGTTGTTGCAACACTCTTTTGCTACGAAATTTCTGATCACACTGATTACACGCTTCAATTTTTGATGACAAATGGGACAACTTCGTATGTTTGCGTAGATCAGTCAAGAACACATATTTTTTTCCGCAAACTTTGCAAGCATGTTTGCCGTCATTGTGCCTTTTCATATGCTCTGTAAGATGGTACGATCTCATGAACCCTTTTTTGCAAACTGGACAGCAATGTTTACGTTCACCTAAATGTATCTGTTGATGGTGTTTGTACGCTTTTTCAGTCCTAAAGTTGAGACTGCATATTTGACATGAAAATTTGCCTTGCATTTTCTTATGACGCAGCACGGCAGATTTTGTAGGGAACACTTTATCGCAGTGATCGCACAGATGAGTCCATCTCTCGGATGGAGGAAGTTTATCCAAATGTTTATGATTCATGTGGTATTTCATACCTAAATTTGATCTAAATCCAAGTTTACAATGTGTGCAGATAAAACTTGAAGTTGTACGATTGTGTCTCTTCATATGAGCATTTAAGGCGCCATTTGTGCTAAATTTCTTACCACATTTCACACAAGGGAGAGCTTTACTCATCATATGTCTTCTTTCATGTTTTCTAAGATCAGCGTGGAGTACAAATTTGCAATTACATTTTGAGCATGATAAAGTTGGCTCTCCGTGTCGCTTTTCATGTTCCCGTAGATTTTGCAGAGACTTGAAGACCCTCTGACACTCTGAGCATGGATAAACTCCTCTTCCTTTATGTAGATTCCTATGATGCCGCAGAGCTTCTTGAGTTGGGCAAATTCTACCACATTGATCACATGAGAACTGCCATCGCTCCTCTGGTTTCAGCAAATCATTATGTTCATTGTTCACATGATGTAATAATCCTTTCTGTGAAGAGAAGTGTAAATTACAATACCTACAAATGTTGATTGCAGTCGTCCCTATATCATCATGCTCACGCTTATGAATCTGAAACGCCGATTTATCCCGAAATTCATCGGCACAATGTGGGCAATTATAAATCTTGTCATGAAACCTTTTCTCGTGCTTTCTCATCTCACGCTCAACATGGTACTTCTTTCCGCATTTTGGGCACGGGAATTTCGGCTCACCGTGACGCAGATAATGCTCAGCAAGATGACTGGATGCTTTGAATGAAGCGCCGCATATTGAGCACGCAAACGGTTTATGATCGGAGTGCGTTCTTTGATGTTTGCGCATATCCGTTATAAATTTGAATTTTTTGTCGCATTTTGGGCATGGAATATCTGCTTCACCATGCCTCTTTTCATGTTCTCTCAGATGACTTTTACAAAGAAAAGCTTTAGAGCAAAAACGACAAATATGTCTCCTCTCCCTGCAATCCTTACGACTTTCCTCATTTTGATTTTCCTTCCCACGGAGAGTATGTTCCCCATTAGAGAGATGATTCACTTTCTTACATTTTACCCCTCTTCCAAGACACAGCTCAGGCAATGCTGTGGTCTCATGTGTTTTCATATGAACATTAAGAAGATATCTTGTTTTAAAACTTGTCTGACATTTTCCACATATAAACTCTCCCTTTTGCTTTTCTGTGTGTGCATTTTTATGTTTTCTGGATATATGGCACCTCAATCCACCACTAGTTTTGAAAATTTGGCTACAATGGGAGCAAATGAAATCATTTCTGGAAACCAATCCGTCTCTGTCTTCATTACCATGACCTTCCATCTTAAGAACCTGCTTATCTGAAGTTTCAACATTGCAAGTATCAGCATCATCCTCTTCCCGTCTCTTGTATTCTTCTGTTTTGATACCGTCAGAATGTTCAACTTCTTCATCATTTTGAAGCATTGAGCTCACATTGCAATCAGCGTTTTCATTTTGTTGTGCATTTTCAAAACAAAATTTGGCATTTGACTTGCATGTGTCATCTACATCATCTTTTATAGCTCTTTCTCCAATAAGTTTTGTAGGCCTAACATCATCCTGAATATCTTGTACTTGCCGTATCTTGCAATCAGCAATATCTTCCTTGTGACTGGGACTTTTAGCACCTTCATCTAGACTTTCTTTAACAGAACTTTGATTCTCATCAGAACTGAGTTTATTTTTGTTGCAAGGTGAAGTTAGTTGCATTTGGTGCACATCAGAACCGAGTTCATTTCTGCTGTAAGGCGAAGTTAGTTTTATTTGGTGCTCAACAGAATTGAGTTCATTTCTGCTACAAGATGAAGTTATTTGCATTTCCACAACTGCCCAATTCTCCTTTATTTTCATTTCAAATTCTACATTGTCTTTCTCTGATCTATCAATGACTTCTGCCGACTGTAATTCTTCTGGATTGATGTTATTAAAAACTTGCCGTCTTTGCTCCTCACAACTGTCATTCACTGATGTCATAACAGTAGAAGATGGTATTGGGATTGTTGTTGATAAAATCAATTCAGACTTTTGTGCAATTTTTGATAGTTCTGGGACACCTTTGCTCAGATTTTTTGAGAAATTTTCCGTTGAGTCTCGCATTGCTGAATTGTCAAAACTCTCTGTTGCTAAATGGAGACTTTTGCAGGAAGTGATTGAAGTGTCAGTTACAATATGTGGTGAATAGGTGGATGGGACACACTGGTTGGAGACATTCACAGCAGATGAAATGTCTGATGATCCAGCTTCTTGTATTTTATCACCAGACTCACCAGCTGTTGTGGGTAAATCAGATTGACACATATTTTGTGTTGTCACTGCTGTTGGTGGTGTACATGCTTGCCAAGCTATGTCCATTTCTGATACTGATGTGGTTGTTGTCATTTTGGACTCTGATGAACAAGTTGGTTGTTCAATAACATATGACTGATTTGGGGACTGATTAACTGGCTGTAGTAATGGTCGGGGAATACAAGTGGACCTCAAGTCTCCAGAACCTACGTTTAGTCTGGGTGCTAAATGCTCTTCAGCAATAAAATGCAATGTTTTATTTAAATTAATGTCATATGTACTAGATGTAGAGTTGAAATTGGGTTGCAAAACTGATGATAGGGATTGGTTAGTTCTTGAATATGTGCTCGGTTGTGAAATACCGTAAAACCGTGGGTTTAGTTCACTCAAGTGTGAAGACATCTCTAGTCTATGCATCATTGGTGGTACCGGTAAAATCATTCTACTGATACCAGCAGCTGGCGGGTAGGCACTACTAACATTGAAATATGATGCTGGAAATCCTGATGGATTATGTATGGGCAGCAAGGTTTCAGATGGCAATGTCTGCGGCAACCTTACCCCATAAATATTGGTGTTTGTCAGCTCTGATTCAGGCTGTGGGTTTCCAAAATGAGAATTCTGATGGCTGATTAAACTTTCCTCAGTAGGATAAACTTTTTGGCAATATCTGCAGTGAAATCCTTGTATGATTGGCGCATGAGTGGTGCGTATATGGACATCCAACGCTTCCGGGTTGTCCAGATGACGAAGACAGTGAGGACATATAATTGCTGGGGTGCTATGATTCACTGATTGGCTGGTCTGATGATCCATAATGAATGCAGATATGTGCTTTGGGTCAAATCAAAATTCCTGTAGTTGTTTTATCTGTATTAAAAAAAAAAGATAAAGATACAATCTAAAGTTAAAATATTTCTATTTCAGCATTGAATTCCATATTTGTGATGGCTCAACCCAAAAGGGGCGACTTTGCAGATGATATCAATTTTGAGTTTATCATTTCATTTTCTAAAAATGACACCTAATACTTGTTGAAATTGATCAAGGCAATCACATTTTGCAACAAAAAATCTGCTAGAAATTCTCATTATTTTCTTTATTTTTTGCAGCCTATTTTCTCCAGAAAAGTGTTCTGTCGCAAAGTTCCCTTTTCGGGGTGAGTCATCACAATTGTGTGTAAGCAGGGGCATGTAGAGATATTTTTGCCGAAAACAAAAACCAAAATTTTTTAACATTTTACGTTTGAATATCTAAAATGAGTGTTGATAATTTCGTAAGTGACTGAAAGTTGGGGGGTAGGGGACGCAAAAGTTGTGCCACCTCCCCGCTATGTCTTCCTTGGTGCCACCAGTGAATACATGAAAATGCTATCATTGTTTTGCTTTAATTTTCTCTCCTAACGTTGGTTTGGGCAGTTTCCAGTGGCTTTCCCTCCAGGATCTTCAAAACGATGGGGGAGGGGGGAGGGTAATAAACAACTAAGGCCAAAAGATCTACGAGCAAAAATAGTCTATGAAAAAGTAATGGATTTTTTTTAACATGCAAAAAAAAAATCGGAAAATTAGCTACTTGCTAATAATCGTCATATTCGTGAACAACAATCAACAGAATCTAAGCCGAGTCGGTTGATTTTAGACACCTGAGTCGGGACTCAGGTTCGTGGGAGTTTG
>JXSR01S008415.1:44452-54481 GCA_000969725.1 Ophiothrix spiculata
TTCCGAGATTTATATGCATTTATATTTTACATAACTTGACAGAAGGCAGCCCATGGAGTTGGGATGTTCTTATTCTAGCATATTCAATTGGATTAATTCTTCCCTAATTGGATTTAGATAAAGTTGGGAAGATCAATATTGATTATCCGAAACTTCCGTTAGAGCTCGTAAGTGGTTAATATCGATTGCTTTCACGTCTAATTAGGTTGTTTTTGCTATAGATCCACTTCAAAGCACCTGAAATTTGACAATTGGTTACATTTTGACTGTTCAAAAAATTGGGCTACTTTGATAGCATCTGCCGTAGACAAAAATTGTAATTTGCCGCGGTTTGAGGCTTTGAGTTTTTGGCAACACTGGGCCCATGCATGCATGCCATGGGCCTGGCATTGTCCATGGACCATGATACAAGGCGGTAGACACAGCCGTCCTCGTAATAGAATTGGTTAGTAATTGGCATTGATTATATTGGAAACTGTCTTTCCAAGACCAAGTTATGTGTAGTTGGCGATTAAATCGATTCGAGCCCAATGACAGTGTTCAGTCAGCACTGACCTTATCATCATGCTTATAAGTTTTACCAATGTATTTGTGTGAAACAAAAAATATGATTTATTTATCAAAGTAATTAATGTATTTTATTTATCCATTTATTTCTTTATAAAGTTTATACTATTTAGGTCCTATTTCATTTATTTATTTATTTAATTAATTTTATTTATCTTTCTTTTTATTTTTTATTTATCACGCTAATTTATTATTTTATGTATCTATTTATTTATTTATTTATTAACTTTATTATCTGTTTTATTTATTTTTTTTTTTTTTTTTTTTCTGAGACAATTATAATTGTCTCAGATTTATTTATAAGTTATTCATTCCACACGAGCCTATAAGCTGGCAAGTTTTCAGATGATAATAATACAGAAACATCCAACTCACCATCATGGGATAAAGATTCACGGTGGATAAAATATTGGGGGGGGGGAGTACAAAAATCCCACCCAATATTCATTTTTTCTTCCTTTTGTTTTCATTTTTCTTTTTCTTTTCTTTTCATTTTTTTTTTGCTCTCATGCTTAAGGGCCACCCTTGACCTCGGGCCCGGGCCCACCGGGCCCATTTATAAATCCGGTACTGACTATAGGCCTATTTTACACTCTTTTAAACATCACATAATTTCATAATATTATCATTTTTATATAGGGTCTAAATAGTCCTAAATTTATTTAATCTCTCAGTGCAATTTGTCCCTTGATGTTTCACAACAGCTATCAATATATTTTCTTACCCACCCTAGGCCTGTACCCATAAATCTTTTATGTCTTTTAAAATATCATTTAAGTGTGGGTCGCAAGAGGCTTAATTATTAATTAGAACAAGAAAGTTGAGAATTAGAACAAACTTTTCATTGAGTTTAATATGCCAGCGTTCCTCCTCCTCCTTCCTCCTGAATATATACAACACTATAAGCACAAGTCCTTTGGATTGTACACTATAGCGTTCCTCTCTCACTAGAGGATTGACCGAGTCGGGGCGAAAGTAATCAATATTGGAAGTCAACATCGATAATGGTATTACTAGGGCAATTGTCGATGTGTTGCTTGTCAATCAGGGCTAAATTCTATTACGAGGACGGCTGTGTCTACCGCCTTGTTTTTTATGAAAGAAATAAAGATGTACAGAATATAAAACAAATAAAACACATTCACAAAAAAATGTGACATTACATCAAAAGGTTGACTACCTTCAACAAAATTCACAATTTTTCATGTCATTTGAAAGAAAATTATAAGCTTTAAAATGATACCTTGCTTGTGAAAACCCAAGTTTTGGTTTTGAAGTTGTGATGAATAGTGAAATGTTTTTATTATTTTCTCTATAATTTGCAAGTTCAATCTTGCTTATCTTCAAAAATTTCGACCAACAACCTGTACCTTTTGATGTAACGAGTCACAAATATTTGCATGAAATGACTTCCGCATGTAAACAAACATTTTGATGCATTCACATAATTCAAACATTCATGCACAATAACACTACAATACAAGCAATTAAATGGATGCATTTGGGGAAAAAGAAAAGTTCAGAAAGTAAACTGCAGATATGCAGTATATATGACAATCTGCATGCCCAGTCAATCCTGCTTGAACAGAAAAATCATTTAGTTAGTCAAAATTAACACAGCACACCAGTGTTCCCTCTAAGGTTTTTGAGCTTGCGCCAATTCGAGCAATTTTGACAAAAGTTGAAGAGGTGCTTGCGCCAATATCATAAGCCGAGGCTTTGGCCAAATAAAGCAAGGAAAAGTATCCTTTTGACACATAATTGAAACATGTTGCACCAATTTGACCGGCTCCCGCGCCACTACGGCCTTAGCAGGAACACTGCAGCACACATATCATATGATACATTATTAGAACAATAAAAATAATAATAATAAGTGCAGCCTTCATGAGTTTGTCCATGTGCATTGCATGACGTCCATCGACAGTCTTTCAAACGCGCGCAATTCCTTTGTACTGAGAGTAAAAGACTATGTTTTCATTGACATTAAACGATACATATCAACAAACTCTTTGAGTTCACCATTAGGGATCAGTCACACAGCTCTGTATAGAGCCTAAATGTACAAAAAACGAACAACAGTTTTATATACTGAACGTGTGCCAAACAGACATCACCGTATGGATAACGGATTAAACGTATACATAACAGACACAACCGTTTGAATAAGGTATTGAACATACTTGTAAGGAATATATGATGAACAA
Source organism: Ophiothrix spiculata (assembly GCA_000969725.1). Classification (NCBI taxonomy): domain Eukaryota; kingdom Metazoa; phylum Echinodermata; class Ophiuroidea; order Amphilepidida; family Ophiotrichidae; genus Ophiothrix; species Ophiothrix spiculata. The sequence continues at coordinate 47,227 of JXSR01S008415.1, forward strand.
AATGTATAAAACAAAAATGTGGGATTTAGCATGTTAGATGTACGTTTGGCTTTACATGTTAATGTGTGACCAAGAGCAGTAGGCTTTCTTGCTATCAATACTATAACTTTACCAATAACAATAGGCCTATTCTGTAAAATACGGTTGTAAAGTTGCTAAACTATTATAGGCCTATTCTGTAAAATACGGGGTCGAATTTATATTCTGCGATGTTTTCCTGGAAGATAGTATTTGAATAAAGTAACCACATCGTGCGCTGAAAAATCCAGATGTAAATTTATATTTATACCTTAATTCTGCGGTGTTTTTCCGTATACGTATTCGCAACGTAGATTTACAAATCAGCAGATTTACAGTACATATTCTTATTATTTATCATTTATGCTCCTGGGAATCTGAAATATCAAGAGGCCTAAAAAATCGATAGCAAGAAAGCCTAATGCTCTTGGTGTGACAGAGCCTTACAGAGGAAACACCAAAATTTTGCAGCATTTTTTGTCCGGACATGGGGATGAATGAAATTACAGGTAGTCATTTTGTTGTTGATGTATCTGATTTATCGTTACGAGGTATCAACCAATCAATCAATCAATGATACACAGTACTTGCATAAAATGCATACCCCATGAAGGAGTCTATTCGTACAGGGGACCAACCGTATGTGCTAATATAAGAAAATTACTAGACTTAGCATTCAGATTAGCATACCAGTCACATACAGCAGTAATTGTGCAATTTGTCTATACACAAGCAAAGTTTTGCACTCAATGGGGAGACTGAGGCGAGCTTCCGATGGCGTTGCACGGGTAGACTGCCCGGTAACATCACTCCTGGGGCTGTGCAAATGCAGCTCTACGTGACGGGCTCACCCGCGTGACTGGAAGGTCGGCGGAGCAAAAGTTCCCAAAAGTTGATTAAAGCCAAAGATCTCAGTGGACCTGAATACATCCAATTTGAGCCTATACTCTATAAACCTTGAAGTATACAACAAACAATCAGACTCTGTTATGAGATCAATAGCATGTCCTCTGCATTCTAAATTGACAATTTCAGCCTATTTTTCAACTTGAACTCCTATGACTTTTGACCTTAGTTTATGACCTTTGACCACACCCACAAATGCGGGTTCCCATGCTGCACCCATGACCCAAGTTTGGTATAAAATTGGATCGATTGAGCCCATATTTATTGGTCGAGCTATGAGTTGCAAAAATATTGGGCGAGACGCAGTCGAGCCCAATATTTTAAAACTCATAGCGAGACCAATAAATATCGGGCGTAAATCATCCAATTTTATCATTATCATGTTTTGGATCCAATATTTTCCCACACTTGGACACCTCAAAACATGATAATGGTCAAAATCCATCGAAGTATGCAGAAGTTACAGGCAAATGTCAACCCTTTTCACAATGCTGACGCTGGAGACGATGCAGACACAGACATCCACTACTGTGCCATAATTCCCCTTCTACTTTTCAAGCCAGGAGGATAATAAAGAGTGTACCATATTGTAGAAATTTTGCCAGTCCACTAGTCAGAACAGGGTAAACAAGGTTCCTGATAGGAACCGAAATATTTCATGTAAGTATCATGATGAGTATTGGCCCTGTATTTAGAAAATTACCATATTATATTGTCAATCAAAATTGTTGCATGTGCTTTAGTTTGATCTTATTCTGTATAGCATAGAACTTAATTGGAGGTACTGTTTTTATATACATTAATGCACAGTTTCCTGGCATTATCAAAAATATGTTGAAATTATAAAGCTTCATTTTGAATGGCTTCAAGCCAATGTGCACTTTCTGAGAATTAATAAGTATAAAAGAATTTTGCAGTATTTTTACCATAATTTGGCAGCCAAATATTGCTCAGGTCATAAAACCAAATGCATTATACCCAATTAATAACCTGCGTAATACTAATATTTCTACTTTAACGGAAACAACTGCACGGTCATTATCAGATAACAATAACTTCTTATAATGACCTGCGTATGTGATGTCATTAGCGCCTGAATGCGTTTTCTCATAAAACGCCAAATCAAGCGCGCGTATGCACCGTACACAAGAGCCTGTATCATATTACCCGATGATCATCATGCCTGGTAGATCGAAATTCTAATCTATCCACATATTATAAGCAGTCAGTCCCCTTGTAGTAATACCTTCTTGACTTGATTTTGTTCCTAAATTATCTATCAAGCTACTATAAACCCATCATTTTTTGCAGTTTGTATGACTTTCATTGTCATCGTCCATGGCCCGTTTGTTGTTTTAGGACCCCATTGGAAATAAGCCTGCACATGTAGCTGGGCTTTTATGGGCTATCCTGGCCTTGCAACTTTTGGTGTTGTGGTATGCTGGCCGTTCCAGTTTGGGATGGCATTGTGATATGTTATTTATTGAATGTTAAATTATATTTTCATACTCGTGTGCTTTGTTATCTTCTGTATTATGTTGTGATGCCAAATAAAAACTAAACTAAACTAATGATTGGTACTATCACTAGGAGATTGAATTTGGTCGCATAAGGCCATTTTGATTTCATACGGCCACAAATAATTTCACATGGATTCACTGAATCCAAAATGGTTTCTGCTAGCTGCTAGCCTATTCATTTGATATAAATCAGTAAGCATCTTTGCAATTGATTTGAATAAAAATTTTCATTTAAAGTTAATTTTTATCCTCTGAATCAAAATAAACAACAAAGATTCTTGCTGGTATATATTCACTGAATACGATAAGCAGCTAGCAGAAACTATTTTGGATTCAGTGAATCCATGTGAAATTGTTTGTGGCCGTATGAAATGAAAATGGCCATATATGCGACCAAATTCAATCTCCTAGTGTAAGACATTCTTTTAATTGAACACCACTGACTGGTATTATAGTTATCAGCGGTAGATAGAGTCCATTCCATTCCAGTCCCTAGCTTTTAAATCAGAACTATAGGTGACCACCCCAAGTCTGACATGTAAGGGTCTTTAGTGTGAGTTCTTCAACCAATTATAGTCCAAATCCTTAAATAGATTATATCAGAGAATTCTACTTAATAGCGTAAGTGTCTTTTAAGACACTTATTTTCAACTTAAAAGTTCATGACAGGGTGCTCTCATTTCAAATCATTTATGAAGAATTACGTTTTGGTAAAATGTTAACTTTGTTATATGCAAGGCAAGCATTAGATTTCCAAGTTCAAAACATTTAGAAGAAGAAATCTTGTTCCAATTCTCATTTACGTTCCAGAAGTTCCAGTTTACCCTACCAATATCAAGCATAATATTAACAGATTTATTTGAAACATATGTTTGTCCATTTATTTTGTAACTAATTCAATTTAACAAAACATTTACTCTGTATACTTGGATAACATATCTCTGAGTGTGCTTGGGAGATCCCTGTTTGTAAATAAACAACAGATTCTCAGTCTGCTAGACTGAGATTACTAATTAATATGTGAATTGCAAGTTCAGGTATGATTCTGTTTAAAGATGACTTTGGCAAAAACTCTTTCCAGCATATAAAACAATTGAGAACTATATAATTTGTTTTGTGATCTCCCTGTAGACACTTATTGGTGATATGACATTGGTGATAAACCAGTGAGACATATGGCATGCATTTACCATTAAGCTGGTAAGTCATTGGTGATAAAACAGTTCAACATATGGTTTGCATTCAACATTTACAAAGAAATAGAGATGGGTAGATGATCCAGGAAAAGCCATCACATGTTGCAACCTACGTGTCACTTATCCCATAGGTCTCTAGAATTTCAAATTATATAATGGAGATATGTTTGAAAAATAAATAGCATGGAAGTTTCACCATTTGTCAGGCTTTCCCAAAACACGTTAAATTAAGTATTCAAACACGTCACACAGTCGTTCGTCGCGAATCAACAACAATGCATCTATGTGTCTGCATATTTTTATCGCGCACGGGTTGCTAAAAAACACGTCACAAGAGTCGTTCGTCGCGAATCAACAACGATGCATCCATGTGTCTGCATATTTTTATCGCGCACAGGTCGCTTTAGCCACCCGAGCGTGATAAAAATACACCGGCGCATCGGATGCAGAGTTGTTGATTCGCAATGAACAACTCTGTGGCGTTTTTGAATACCTTTTAACAATGAGAATCTTTCAGAAAATGTAGGAACTAAATTCTACTTGTCTTCATAAAAATATTTAGCATAATCTGAAGCAAAGTTTGAGTTTATGAATGTTTGCTGCTTTGACGTTTCAATTGTTTCCAAGCATCGGTCTTTTGCACATACTTTAAGTGCCCGACATGCGATGAGCAGTGCACTGACTTATATGTACTGAGTAAACGCACATCCGTAAACGCTGTGCCGTGCGTGACGCGCTAATTTGAATATCAACAGTGGATTCATCACGAATCAACAACGGTACGTTCTTGTACAAGGAGATACAGCGAGTTGTTGAATATCTGGTGAAACCTGTTACATGATGAAGCTTACATACTACTTGTTTCCTGGGTCTCCACTGGTTTTGCTATGAGATGAGTTTTCCCATGCAGATTGCATCACATATGACAGACAATTAAGCAGCTGTGCTAATGTAGATGATGAAGTTGATAAATAGTTGCAAATGGCCTGTCTGGGAATACTTATGCCACTCGTGTCAAGTTCCTATACAATGCTTATATTATGCAACTCATATCAAGTTCAAATATATTGCTTGTAACAAGTTCCAGGGTTCCCAGCATTTTAAGAAAACAAATTCCCTAATTTTTCCCTTACTTTTCCCTGACAGAGACTCAAAATTCCATGATAATTAATTGTACAAAAACCGTAAAAACAGGTTACTCTTCAAATCCTACGACCATGCATATCAACCTAAAAGTATGGAGACATGACACAACGGGGAAAATCAGTCTGACTGACTACTTTCAATTTTGGTGCCAATCTAAATTCCCTGATTCTTCCCTGATTTTGAGGCATTTTTCTCAATTTTTCTGACTTTTCCCTTCAACTGGAAAATAAAAATAAAATTATTCTCCCTAATTTTCCTGATGGACTGGGAATATAATGGGGAAAATGCACTGCAGCAAAACATTAGTATAAACTTAGGATTGTTCAAATTATACCAAGGTCCATACAGGGAATAACACAAAAACTAAAACCCTCCCACCCAAAATAATAATAATAATAATAAAAACTTGGGACAGATTTTCATAATTGGTATAATAAGCAGGCAACTTTATGCTCCTGTCAGTACCTGCCTCTAGATAATTTTTATCCTTTCAAAATACTCCATGCCTCACCCCTTCCTTCAGAAAGGAAAAAAATGATAGGTCAGTATTCTGGGTTACATCTTGACAAGCACCTGATTCAGGCTAAAATAAATCCCCGATTACATTTGTCAGATTTTGTGTAATTTGCAATAACAAAAATGTCATCTAAATCAGAGAGTAATCATTCATCAAAACATTTGGACACAAATAAACAGATACTATTTCAGTTTATACAATTACAACAAAATTCAAGCATGGGAAACCATGGGGAAAGTCACCTTATATGAGCTTATTTAGGATTATTGTATTACAAATTCACATTCGAAATCCAGATAAATAATGCAAATTATTGCAGAAATAATCAAAAGCAGGATAAATTTCCATTTCAGATGTTGCAGCCAGATACACAGAAAACAAAGAAAGACATTGTACAAGAACAAATACAATCAATATTGTAAGATCATTTGTAAGTCACCACAAATCAGAGGATTATCAGGATAACCATTATGAATAAATATTTATTAGAAATAACCATATACAGCAAATGAAAAAACGGGTCTAATGTTATGCATCAGATCAAACTGTTTAAATATGTTTGCTGTAGTAGACCAACTAGACAAAACTGAATTGAATTCTACAGAACCAAATCAAATCAAACCAAACAGTATTCATTCCAATAAGAGCCCAACACCCAAATATGGATCTATCCTCAAAGTTCCTCTCTCAAGAAACCACAAAAAATAACAGCTAAAATCTCCAGGTTAAAACTTGACTAAGTTTAAATGACATTTCAATGCTGGCTTCAGACCAATCTGTCATGGTCATTGCAAACAGACTTTTTGTCTGTTTGTACATCATAAGCACGACAAGCAACACAAACCAAAGGGACGAGGTAGCCTGAAATCAAACTCGCTTTTAACAACATTTTGTCCTGCTAACTTCACCACAGGACTCGTTTCAGAGTTATGGACCATTGTTGGAATGAATATAGAATTAGAAATGATAAAAAAATGGCACCAACACATGAAAGCTGTCCTGGATGCTGTTCTTGATGGTATCAACCCGACAAGACACGGACATGAGCGATGCCAAGAAGTCCTGGTCAACCTACGGCCAACCTGAGGGCCTGGCGAAGATAAGATTGGAAGATCTTGAGAGCCCTTAGGGCCCTTAGAAGCTGTGCCCTGAGGGCCATGTGAAAGTAGGGTTTGCTGGCCAAGAGAAGCCATCTCAGGGTCTACAAAATGAAATAAAACAGCATTAACAATTGAATATTCATAGCAAAGAATCTGAAGCACATGGCTTAAAATAAAGGAGTCATTTTACTAGTCTTGTGTTTCAATAAAATAGCTCCTTTGAGAATGTTTTGACAAACAGAAATATGCACAATTTCTTTTGGACATATTTCTTGAACATGTCCGTGCAGTTGTCTTCAACTTGGGTGTACATTCTCAAGGTAGAGATGGCTGTGTCTATGCTCATGACTTTTGAGAAGCATTCAAGAAATGTATCCACAAACAGTCAGGCAGTTAATTTCTACTGACCTAATTTGTGAACAGTGTAGCATTCACACAGTAGTTTCCCACAATAGTGTACATTTTCCAAGGTGGAGATGTACTTGTCTATGCTCATGACTTTGAGTACACATTCACATATTACTGACAAACAAAACAAGTGGGTTCTCGAACCACACGTCTCGCCTGATTTTGGTTTGTAAAGGATATCAGCAGAAACATTTATTATCCACAAATGGTTTCAGTTTCAGTTTCAGTTTATTTTTCCATCAACAAAGAATATAATAGATAAATTGAAAAATGGAAGGATGACCAAAAAGAGCAAAGCTCGTCAGCGTATGGTCACCCTTTACAAAGAATATATATAGATATATGTGCAAAAACGAGGACAAAACATTAGACACGTAGACATGGTGGCAAAACTGAAGACAAGACTACAGACAAGTGCAGGAGTGTATTGGCATGGATCAATGA
>JXSR01S008417.1:0-21630 GCA_000969725.1 Ophiothrix spiculata
GTTTAATTGAGACTTTTATTTGTCAATAATACTTGACTCTGTCCTGCGCTGTGGTATCTTGTTTTGCATATCAACACTGTGAGTATTCTCCCCCCCCCCTTGGAATCACATTTCAAAGTTGTGCGGCAACGACGGGTGTTTCCGTTTAAGGTCCTCCCGAAAATAGGGAGTCATTCGCTCATGTGAGGACTAAAAATACAAAGCCTAGAAAAAGGGTGCCGCTTAGTGAGGTGCTAAAATTTAGGGCTTCTAAAGCATATTGAGACAATAGGCTTGTTCGAATCCATAGTTTACTAGTTGGTTTTCAGAATCGTAAATTCCCCTATCTAAATGGATTGTAAATACACGGTTGCTCATAAAGTTGGAATAAAAATATTTGTACAACAAAAACCGATATCGCCAATATGTTCAGGGTAAAAATCCACTTCTAAAAATGTATACTTTTATATTGTCTATGTAATTAGTTTGGGAGTTAGAGTACAAAAACCATTTATGACATTTGAAGGTCTACACCAGCCGTAAGATACCTATTTACACTACGGGAATTTTGCGCTGAAAATATACGCTGAATTTTTTGGCACTCTAAAACCTCTCTTAAATTTGAAATACAAAGGAAAAATGGCACTCTGAAAATGTTTCAGTTATTTTTCTGCGTGATTTTCAGAGATTCTATTGTACGTTATAATGAGCATCGGTTGTGGATAAGTCCATCCCATATTTCTATAATTTCTAAAAATGACAAAACATCATTTTGCGCCTATTTTGGACATATTTTTGGCAATATTTTAAAAAGTAAGTCAAAAATCAAAAAATTGAGAAATGCGATCCTAGACATGTGTTTCTAGATTCTAAAATGCATAAGAGGTCCAACTTTTATTTTTTCTAAATTTAGTTAGGTTGTTTACAAATATAGTGGTCCAAGAACAAGGGTTTTTGGACCTTCAGTCCAAAATCATACATTTTCATCCATAACTAACCTAACCATCATCTTCTACATGAAAATCCACACCGAGAAATGTATACTTTTTATGGATTTAATTATCGGTGGCTGAGTTACAAAGCATAATATATTTCTGAAAATGAGGGGTTAACTGTGCCCTTAAGGGTCGTCGAAACGGGTCTCTGAAGACTGCATGATGGGTAATGCACGTGATATTACAGGAATCAAAATTCAAAACAAATGATAAGAGCTGATAAAGCAAAATGCTTTCACGACACATCAATAAGACAGTCTAATTCAATCGAACTTCCAACAAATTTTGTTCGTTGAACCCTCGGGGTGGAATACTCAGATTGAAGTTGGGTAAGGATACCATATTTAAACTAGTTTTGCTTGAATTACCGTTAACATTCTTACCATGTAACTAACAATTTAAAAGTGAATTTTGTGACCGATATGCGAACCAAAGGAAAGGTCGGTTAAAAATTGGTCATATTTTGAAAAGTGCAACCACTATGTTAACCATCTGTCATATTTGAGAGTGGTCTTTCAAAGAAGCGGGTAGCGGGTTAGTGTAGCGGTATTTCCCTCGCTTTGCACCAATGAGGTCCCGGGTTCGAGGCCCGCTCCCGGTGCCTTATGTGCATTTGGTTTTCAGTCCATGCTCGCTTCCGCAGGTTTTTCTCCGGGTCCTCCGGTTTTCCTCCTGTACTAAAACTGAATATTAAGAAAGATCTAGGACCCCAATGGAAATAAGCTTCATTCGAGGCTTTCTTGGGTTATCCTTGGCTATCAGCCTAAAGAATTCTTTCTTTCTTTGGTCACAACCCGGAGGGCAAAAAATGCATCCGTTTACCAAACTTCTTATAAGTAGTACCCCAAGTTGAACACCGGTTTTTAAATAGACTTTTTCCGCTTTCACTTTGGAGATCTATTAGTTTTTTATAAAATGTTTCAAGTACTGATGATGGCTCTCTGTGTGTAATTCATTTATTTGTAAGAGGTAGCCTACATGTACTTTTTAAAAATCGACCATTCTTTGCAATCGGTGTCGCTTGTATCATATTCATTGATATTCGATGAGACTTGGTTGGTTTGCCATATAAATATCAGAAAACATTGATTTATCTGTAGGCATGTAGAAATCATGTGTATGAACTTTTGACGTGCAGTGTATATGCCTAATGCGTTATCTTTAAGTGAAAAAAACGCATTTCTTCAACTTCTGTATGAAATATTGTCAAATAATATTACTAAATCAAAAACATCTGTTCCGTCATGTCCATTGTGACGTAAATATGGTAATCTTATTTATGATATATATTATTTTTCTTGACTTTACGCATAATTTTTTATTGTTTAGTTCACAGAACACAACACTAAATAGTAATGTAAAAGTAGAATTTTTCGCGCTACGTTTATTTCCTACGCTTGAAACTTGTATTCATGTTTACAGTGCCATCCCTCGTCTCTTTTTTACATCGTAAAATTAGCTCGAATTTCCATCAGGAATCTTACATTTTTTTTCCTAAAGATCTTGAACTTCTTTAAGAAAAGTTTGATTTTTGGTGACTCTAAAGATAAGATAATTTTCTTGTGAACAAAGAATTTCTTATTTTTACAGAAAATTTAAGCTCGGATCGATTATGTTAAATGTATTTATTTATTTACTTATGTATTTATTTTCCGGCTTGCGAAGATGCTAAATTGACTAGCAATAGATAGTTTTTTTGGATAAATTGCAATTTGGAACTTATAAGGCGCCTACTTACATAAACATTAAATATGAAATGAAACATATTCTTCGATTTCACTTGAAATACGTGCCAAATCATGACTACCATATTGTTTCTTCCCATAGTGCAACAATATAGCTAGCAGGTAAAATACCATATTCATGATTCAAAATATGCTGCAATTTTCTCACACCTACCTACATGACCTACCCGTCGCCAGCATATTAAAGAAGATTAGTCCGATTGCATCATATACGAGTATTTAAAAGCTTTCTGACGTTTTGTTAGCAGGTTATTACTCATATTTTTTCTTATAGCCCATGAGATATATTACAGGTTAGACATGTTTCATATATCACCATAACTACACAACTTAAAATAACAGTAAAGTATAGATAACACTGAAATACAAATTTGCTCTTACAATACACAGATACACTGATACAAATGGTTGAACTAATCACTCTTAAAAAGCCCGGATCAAATATGAGCTTACCCTTTTTCCAGATCATTTTTTTGATCCACTTCAGATCAAACACGCTCTTTTTTGATCCAAAATGGATCAAATTTGACTAGAATCTGGATCAAAATTGATCCGAAAAGAGGGTAAGCTCATATTTGATACTGAACCGGATCAATTTGATCTTGGCCATTTAAGAGTGTGCAATTGAAATTTGAAATACGGAAATTAAAATAAATTTCGAGAACAATTCAGACCATGCTCCTTTGTATAAAATATGTACGAGATAAATCATATTCATTCAGTAATATCTCAAATGAAACAAGGGTGTTTCTGAAAGCTACACTCTTAGAAAGCCAGGATCAAATATAAGACAAAAAGGATCAATTTTGATCCTTTTTAGGTATCAAATATGAGCTTACCCTTTCCGGATCAAAGTGATCCGATAACCAGGATCAAAAAGTTTGATCCAAAATGGGATCAAATATTTTTGTTAAATGATAATCAAAATTATGAAGTAAATGTTGCTTATGATCCTACTTCAGAATCAAACTGTATCAAATGTTCCTTCTCCAGCATCAAATAATTCTGTCAAAATGATGCTGAAACGGATTAAACATGTTAAAGTGTGTCTCAAAATGTGGACTTGCCATACAAGGATGTGTAGTTTTATCACTTAAAATTGTATATATATTTTCTGTGGTGTTTAATCTTTACGTTGGCATTATGATATCCTACTAACATTTTGTACCAATATTGGACCAATTTAGGTTGCCAATGTGATGCCAATAACAAAATGCCGATAGAAAGCCAAGATTGGCCCAATATTGCCTAGTAAGATAATGCCAATGCCAAGATTGGCGATCGAAAACCGATATTGGTGTTGTCTGGGTAATTGATCCGGAAATCAGATCAAAGTTGACCCAGGTAAACTTGATCCGTTTGTTGATATCTATCTGAAAATGGATCAAAACGATCCAACAATTGATCAAAAATTATCCTTAAAGGATCAAAACAAAGTGATCCGGAAAACTACTTATAATTTTGATCCTGGCGTTCTAAGAGTGTAGTGTCATACTAAGGAAATAAGGTATATCAGGATTTCCCAATAATACATTTAAGATTGTTTCAAATAAGATCAACCGTATTCAATTACATACCTTTATGGCTAAAAATGAAAGTATCCTGTGTCAAGAAAGCGAGGAGTTCGTAAAAGTCCCGGCTTAATATAACTTAAGTGATGATGTTTAAACTAATTTAGAGATCACTTTGTCGGTTCAAGACACAACCGTGGCGCCCAACATCAAACCAATTAACCTATTCGCTGCAGAAATAGATACCACTAAAGGGAAAAGTATAATGGACTAGTTTTGCTTGTACATGTATCAAGTACTCCAGCACAAGTAAAATAATACGTAGGATATAAATGAGAGGACAAAATATAAATTTTGATCATCAAAGTGAGGTTAATCAGTGGTTTGTTGAAAATACAATAATGGTTTTATATATCATGTTTATACAAAGTTTTTTACACAATATCAGGACCAGAAGCAGTTTCAATTATTGTTGTTATTATAATAACATTTCAAGCTCTATGAGTACAATTATGAAAGAAACCAACAAGAAATAATTAGGCCTATACAATAAGATCAATAGTCAGAAATTAGCTTAAAGAGAAAACAAAAACAATATACAAACCCAAATTAATCTAAGGAATTGCCGCATGTAGGAAATGTTACTCACCTTTATAATCCGATTGGCTGTAATTTTGTTCAGTTTCAACATCTTTATCTGACGTTATTGTACTCACATTATTTTCCCATTTTCTTTGATCTATTACAGTTACGAGTAAGTCGATCTTGTCAAACTTTCATTTCTGAAATTTCGATGTTATTTCCAATATTCCAAAGTGGTATATATTAGACTGGTACATCTACGTCAAGCAAGAACTTTATCACCAAATAAATTGTCTGTCCTTTCATGCTCAGTTAAAGCAGTTTGAGTTCTCATATCAGCTGTTACCTTGATGGTTATCGCTGTCATGTGATCATGGGTTCAATTTCAAAGGGTAATTCCCGTTCTACAATTTGGTTTTTGTTGTTTTGTCTCTTGTTGCTCTGTTGAAATGTTGTGATATTATCCAAAAATATGTTCAATTGACTTCTATCTACCCTCGGTTCGATGCTGGAGATGGTAAAATATTACCTCCTTTCATTTCTTCTTCATCTTATTCTTCTTTTTACTCCTCCTTCTCCTCCTCTTCTTCCTCTCTCTTCTTCTTCCTCCTCCTCCTCCTTTTCATCCTCCTTTCATATTTTTTTCTGCAGGTATATTCCTGAAGGACATTACCAGTTGGTCGAAATGACCTTGAAAATAAAAGTTATGTCACAAATAAAGACCAGTTGGTCGAAATGACCTTGAAAATAAAAGTTATTTCACAAATAAAGACGCTTATGTATTAACAATTATTAAATCAGTTAGAATTCAGCACACCCTTAGAAAGGCACATGACGCTCACATTCCCCTTATAGCTTTCACAGAAATGTACCCGATATCTGCCCAGTTTACCCTGTATCTCAATTGCTATAGAGTTGTCAAAAAATCACAGAAAAAACAAAGAATACAAAAGGAAGTGAAATAGTTTCAGACAGCTAGCCAGGCATTAATAACAGGGATTTAATGCAATTATTGGCTTGTGGATTGATGTCCTTTTTCGGAAATGTCCAATGGTTTTGAATAGAGTCTTGAATTAGTAGCAGACATATTTTTAACTCTTCTGTTATTTTATTGGACAGATACGCGTATGTATTCAATGGATGTATCTAAGTGTAACTTGTGTGTGACCACTGGTTTACAAACTTTTAAAGTTAACATTTAGTGTTGCATCATAGCTAAAATATTCATAACAATTGTTCATTTGGTGATAAAAGCATAATTATTATCTGAATACACTAACCAAATGAAACACATTTTTCAATTATCTTCAAAAAGAAAGTTATTTTATCACAGGGCCAATCTGGTACCTAATAAAGAAAAGGTTCACTCTTGATCCAAACGCAGTATCGGATCAAAGTGATCCAGAAATACGGATCAAAACTTTGATCCTGAAATCAGATCAAAATGATTCCGGTGAATTTGATCCATTTGTAGACATGGATTCAACATTTCCATTTCCAGGTTTGTCATTAAAACCTGTTGTGGGCATTATTTGGTAACAAACACAACACACAATATTTATTCATAATTTATTTCATATTTGGGGATTCATTGATTTATTCTAGCCATAACACCTATGGAATCCGAGGTAAATATCCCGCTGGGTATTATCATGATTGCCTCCTGCAAACAGGTCGTGATCTCTAGCAAACTTCGTACTTTTCTGCAAATGCTCAAATAGAATATCAACCAAACAACATTGAACAGTATATTGTAATTTTTCAAAATCATTACAGGTTTAAAATTTGTTCACTCTTTTATGAGTTACATTTCACTCTTTTAGGAGTGAAAATGTCTACTGTTTACCGAGTAATTCTTATGTTTTTTATTGTTTTATTAGCATTTTCACTAAGATAAGTGATCATTCCCAAAAGGAGTTAACGTTTTTAATCGTTAAGGGTGAAATTTCACTCCTAACATACAGAAATTTCACTCTTTTATACACATCAAAAGTGAGAGTGTAAACTTCGATGGCTCTTAATTTCACCTCATGTTACAATACTGTCTTACCTGATCATGTAGGCCTAGACATAAATGATCATAAATATCGTATAAATACCACTTGTTACGTTTAATTGAGATTTATGTGTCAATAATACTTGACTCTGTCCTGCGCTGTGGTAGCTTGTTTAGCTGTGCGGCAACGACGGCTATTTTCGTTTTTAGGTCCTCCCAAAAAAGGGGGTAATTCGCGGTGAGGACTAAAAAAATAAAGTTTTGAGCTTCTTGGTGTTAAAAAAACCCGGGAAATGGGCCGCTTAGTGAGGTGCTAAAACTTAGGGCTTCTAAAACATATTGAGACAATAGGCTTGTATTGTTCGAATCCATAGTTTACGAATTGGTTTTCCCCTATCTAAATGGGTTGTAAATACACGGTTGCTCATAAAGTTGGAGTATAAATATTTTTACCACTTTTTACGTAAAGGTCAATTTATGATGAACATATCTAAAGTATGTTACTTTACGTTCTGTAGATGTCACATACCGCCGGGGACCATTCCACGTTCACCACAACCCTAATTTTGTAAATTAAAGGGCGTTGAAGTATCATTTTGTGCTGTTTCCAAGCATTCTCTTGGCGCGGTCAAGCGTGCCCAACACATTCAATCACCTGCTTATCACTCTACTAAATGACTACTCAACTTGAGTAGAGACGTGACCATAACAAAGGCGGGGTCAAATCAAATTTGACCCAAAAACCACGGGTTTTTTTAACCCATTTTTGATGTTGGCCCCTTACCGGTACATGAGAAAATTGATTACATTCGGAGTTCCATTTCACACCCAACAAGATTACCTATCAAATCTGACCAAAAGCAACATAATTTTCCAGATATTTCTATCATAAATTGACCTTTACATAAAAAAGTGGTAAAAATAATTGTATTCCAACATTATGAGCAACCGTGTATGAATAGACCTCACAATAGGCTTACATGGAAAAGGAATTACAATTTACACATATCATTTTATGTCCCAATGTTACAAAAGCTTAGAAAATAGTTTGTCAACAATTCGTAAAAAGCGGATTTTAACAATCCTAATACCTCCAATGGAAACAACTGTAACATTAAAAATAATTACTGATATGGGGGGTAAAAAGGGAACTTGCGTATTCTGGGTAAACTTTACACCTGCTAGAATGTTAAAAGATTACCCTGCATTTGGTAATTGAAACTATCACTATCAGTCATATCGCCATCCTGCTATATCGAAAAGTTGGGACAATACGTTATTCAATTTTACGTTTTTGCAAGTTCCTTAAGTTTTGTACCATAACTTTTGTGCTTAAAGTTAATAAAAGTATTCATTTCCAGAAAGGAATTTTCACAAGGAACATGATTTTTTGGACTTATCTAAAAGCTAAGATAAAAGCTCTAAAATGACACCTTGCTTTTGGTTATTGAATATTCGATTGCAAAGTTACATTCAAATTGGTAAAAGGTAACGGGCTGATTCGAAAAACTATACCTGTATGAGAAAATCGAATGTAAAGGGTGAGTGAGGATATTTATCTTGGTTTGAACACTTTTTTCTAATGTTTTGGATGTTGGAACCTGATTCATTAGATAGAATATACTTCAAAGGTAACGTTTCTGATGAAATTAGACATTCGACCTTGGAAGTTATTTTTGACTTTGCTCAGCTTCAAAGGCCCGTATAACGTAATTCACTATACCTATTGATATGGCGGGTCACATTTATCTTTTAGTATAGGCCTATATGTTTTGAAAATGGAGTGCCTTCCCCTTTATTCAAAGTTGAATGGACAGCCACCAATGTGCCGTTGAAGTTATTCTGATGTTTTGACACAATCATTTTCTCATTGTCCCCACACTTCTCCTTCCCCGTCATGTAATCTAATGTAAACCATATTGGTTGTTCCCAGAAGGGGCATCGGTAGAGCATTGTTTATATCATAATCGAAATTGTATAGGTCTCTTGGCATACAGAGACTATACTTTATTTTGACAATAAATGGAAGTAGAAGGATTTATTTGAGAAAGAAATGTTTTACCATATCCATATTCATAAGCTTTCATATTTATCCCTATCCAGATATTACAGCCATGTTAGTACAGAGGCGTCGGAAGGAACATAAAAGTGGTGCGGCCGCTGGTAAAAGTGTTGCGGCCTGTGGCTCATTAGTTCTCAAAAATAAGTAAACAACTAAGCCCAAGAAGAAAGTAGATACTAAAAACGACTATATAACAGTACTATTTTTGGTTATTGATGCTAGGACCATAATAAGACGTTTTAATCTGGGGAAATACGTATGGAACATACTTAGATAAAATTGTAAAATTACAAAAATGGGCTATTAGAACAATATCCAATAGTCATTATAGAAGTCATACAGGGCCCCTATTTCAAAACTTCAAACTAAACCTTGGGAGTTTCATGTACAAACACCATACAAATCAGCTTCCCAATATCTTCTCAGAATATTTTACTAAACATGTTCAGACACACAACTACAATACAAGAAATGCTCATGATTATAGTATCAACAAAACTAAGAAAGTATTTTCTGACCGAGCTGTAAGGAATTGTGGTCCAACCTTTTGGAACTCTCTAAACAATGAAATTAAGAGATGTAAAAATACAAAAGAATTCAGAAAAAATCTTAAATCATATTTATTGGCAACTTATAATTGAATCATGTCAGTATATCGGAGCATTGTTCTTGTTTTTGTTGTTGTTGTCTCCTTAGGCCTACTATTGAAACTTTATTTTGTTTAAAGGGCATCATCACCTCAGGTCTTTCTGGCCTTTTGATGGTGTCCTCAATATCATTTTGTCTCTGTGTTTTAAATGTATGTTTGTGATTTTGATATTGAAATAAAGATTTGATTTGATTTGATTTGATTTGATAAAACACATTAAATTAATTTTAATTTAATTAATTTTTATTTTTCTTTTGCTGAAAAGTGGTGCGGCCAACGCCCACATGGCCCACACGGTTCCGACGCCCCTGCATGTTACATTGGAATAGCAACCTTTTCATAATATTTCCCTGTGGTTTTGGACTGACATCTGTCTCCCTCATAAGTTCCAAAATAACTATAAATCAAAACAAAATGTCATCGTCTAATATCTACACATTAACGCAGATGGTAAAAATGAGTCCCGTGCGGGGTTCATTTTTTTAAAAGCTTCACAGGATGCAGATGTCGTCTATTCCCTTATATGTGTCCCGTCATATCTAAAGGTACCTTAATACCGGCATAGTAAATTACGAGATATGGGCCATTGAAGCTAAGCATAGTCAAAAATCACGTCCAAGGTCGAATTTCTAATTTCATCAGAAATGTTACCTTTGAAGTGTATTCTATCAAAATAATCAGGTTTCAACATCCAAAACATAAGACAAATGTTTTAAAAATCGATATAAAAATCCTTTCCCCATTAAAGTTTTACTTAGTACAAAAACTTCAAACTCCATTTTCTCAGAACTATAGTTTTCCGAATCAGCCCGATGCCTTTTGCCAATTTGGATGTAACTTTGCAACCGAACATCCAATAACCAAAAATAAGGTATCATTTCAAAGCTTAAAATCTCAGCTTTCAGATGAGACCAAAAAATCCATTTTGATTTTGCCGACCTTAAGGTACCTTTCGATATGGCGGGTCACATATTATATTTATAACATTCGGCGGAGAGCCATGCTAATCCCAATCATCATCATCCTTCGACTTCCGTCGAGGTACATGACACACATCTTTGCCAACTATGCACTTCCTAGTTCACTGAAGGTCAAGCCAGCATCTCTACATATGGTATCAGGGTATTATTACACATTGCATTTCCTCCTTCATTGAAGTTCAAGCCAGTATCTCTACATATGGTATCAGGGTAGGTTAATAGTCTTCAGCCTCTGATTCTGCGAATGTAACCAGTAGACCTTGAGCAGATGATATAAGTTCTGCGGTCAGGGCGACATCGTCTGCATAGTCTAGGTCTGTCAAATACTTTTGACTTTGACGTCTAGATCTTCTGCCAATTGTCAGGACCTTGTCACTCATGGTGTCAGGCAGCTGACTGGCGCAGTACATAGTCGACCACAATAACAAAAAGGAAGAGAGCAAGAGTGTCCCCTTGAAGAATTCCTGCAGTTGTAATACATTCCTCGGTTGGACCATCCATGCATGCTCTGCACAAAACTTGTTTGGTTGTCATACATTATAGCAATGGCACTTACAATCTCCTCAGGGATACCATAGTTAAGTAAAATATTCATCATTGCTTGCCGGATTACACTATCAAAGGTCTTCGAGAAGTCTACAAAGACTATAGATGCTCTTCTCTTCGAGATTCTAAAATCTTTTAAGATTCTTCTTGGAGCAATAATCTGTGGTAGGGTAGATCTATTCTTACGAAATCCATTTTGGTTCCTTCGAATGTTATGTGATCAATGTGTGGAGTTATACGATTGAGAAGCGAGTTGTAGACATTCCCCGCAATTGCAGATAGACGGATGCCTCTGTAGTTTCAAGGCTG
Source organism: Ophiothrix spiculata (assembly GCA_000969725.1). NCBI lineage: Eukaryota > Metazoa > Echinodermata > Ophiuroidea > Amphilepidida > Ophiotrichidae > Ophiothrix > Ophiothrix spiculata. Next base: position 11,355 of record JXSR01S008417.1, read on the forward strand.
CTGTACATCACCTTTCTTTGGAAGTAGTATGTTGCATGAGGTGGAAAATGCCTTTGGTTTATTACCCAAAAGAGTTTCTTTGCAGAATTCTAGTGGTTGCTCACGGAAAAGCTCATGCTTCCATATGAAACCTGGGATGTTGTCAGGTCCTGGCGTTTTTGAACTACTGAGCTTTTTGACAACCTTTTGAAGTTCTTCATGAGTAACTGGGCTGGTAGCTATTGGCAACTGGTCAGAAACTCTCAGGTTGTAGAAAGAAGAAGACAGGTTTACAGGTTGCTGGTCAGTGTTTCCAAGAAACCCTTTGAAGTGATTGTACCAGGTTTCAAGACATCCTCCTGGAGTTGTACCTTCGATCTTAATAATAGGTGATTTTTTACTGGTAAATGCTTCGTTGTGTCGCCTGGATATGTGAGCTTGTTCAAGATAACTGGTTTTGGTCTTATTGTAATCTCTTTTGCACACGTGTCATCAAGAGCTTCTTTGGGTTCTTCCCCGGTTCTTCAACCCTGGCTTTAGGCCCTCTGGTAGGGCGAAGGTTGTTGGCTTCAGAGGCTTTCTTCAAATGGTCCCTTGCATTTGACACTGCCGCACTGTGTAAGATGAGATGTGACTTCTGCTTCTTTCTTGGCAGACTTTCGAGTGCTATTTCTCTGGTCGCAGTTGCTAAGAGATCGTATTTAGCACTAAGATTATTTATCCCGGAACAACCAAACAAAATTTCGAAAAATTAAAAGTTGGACCACTCATACTTTTTAGAATCTAGAAACACATTTCTAAGAACGCATTTCTCATTTTTTTTTATTTTTGACTTACTTTTTGAAAAAATGCCAAATATAGGCATAAAATAGGCCAAAAAATATTTTGGGCCAATTTTGGACCTATTTTTTGTCAATATTTCTAAAAGTAAGGCAAAAATCAAAAATTTGAAAAATGTGTTCCTAGACACGTGTTTCTAGATTCCAAAAATCATAAGAAGTCCAACTTTTATTTTATCAAAATTTAGTTCGGTTGTTCACAAATATGGTGGTCCAAGAACATGGTTTTTTTTGGACCTTGGTCCAATAATGCCGAAGTTAAGATACCTATAGACCATATTTATAATTGAAATACTTCCGCCGTTGGTGGGGTAAATCCACAGAATCGGACGGGGAACGGAACTCAGAACGAGGGCAAGTAGGGTATATATCAACGGCGGGAGTATGTCAATTATAAATATGGTCTATTATAGATATTACGGGTCACATGTAGAAAAGCAACAGTAGGCAGTGATGCTATATCCCAACCATAATATACAGTATAATTAGATACACTCACAAAGGAATTTAATCCAGAGTTAACAATATTCAAAGTTATTATTATAACATAAATCTATGTGATGCGTACACCCTAAGAAAATTTAAATTAACAATGCTTATTTTTTATTAATCAAGCTATGAGTTATTACAAATACTCATAATACTTAAGTGACAGCCACGTATAGAATTTCAGTTGAGATTATACACTAAAAGAGTTTCATTTGAGATAACTTGGAAAAAATATATAAGACAACCATCATACCTTGATTATTTGAAGTTGAATTTACATGAAAACCTCAAACGTTAACAATACTCGAAACTATAGCTATATAGAAACTAGCCATATAGTCGTAAATACATAAAGTTGTGGGTTTTTAGCACTACTCATGATACTTATGTTCCAGTTGTTGAAACTTTAGACCATGTAGACAATTAAAAATAAGTCAGTTGTTCCATAGTTTTGACTATCTGAAGTTGATAATATATCATAGGCCTACTAATTTTACTTAAAATCTCAAAAACATTGTTCGGAGTGTATACACTCAAAAATGAATGTAATCCAAAGTCAACATCAATCAGAATTCAATTCAGATAGAGTTGTGAAACTATCACACCGGTGTAATAGGAATAGTAGTACGGTCCCCTGATCTTACTGTCGAGGTTCATTGGGCTGTACAGTTACTAAAGAATAGGCTTACAACTCTTCACGCAACATTATTTCACGCTTTATTCCGTTATGGTCTATGGAAGGCGGACTTTGATTCCAGGGGGACCTTGATTACTTTAACACCGGTGTACTGAGACTGAGTGTCTCCCATAACCAAGAGTCCGGGTCTAATTGAAATACACAGAATAAGTCGCAATCAATGATTTATAGATCGCACATGTACAAGTATACGTTCTACACAAATGAGTTGTAGGTACTAGGTCATTTAATCACACGGGCCGTGTATTTCATTAAACCAGTGTGATTATGTACTCCCGTGACTCTAAATCCTTGTTTTCTTAGTCGAGGCGATAACCACAGCCAGGGATAATAGTTCATATGTATTAAGTCAGGTGTAGCAGGAATGTAAGTCCCCCGTTCTTATTGTCCGGGTTGTACAGTATGTATAGGCTAACAACTCTCACGTAACATTAGTTTCACGCTTTACTTCGTTATGGTCTATGCAACTTGCAAGGCGGACTACCATTTCAGGGGGGCTAAGATTCCTTTCACACCAGCATGCAGGTATAATTCCAGGATGGACTTTGATTCTTTAGGAACCATTGCTTGGACAATTATTTCTTAGGCTGAAAACATAGTCGGCCTCCAAACAAAATTTTCGCTACCAAACATTTGGTCGTGACGTCACCAAATATTTGCCATCGAATTTAAAGTATGAACGGGTAACAAACATTTGGTCCAGTATATATGGCAATTCAATACATGTGCAATCTATAGGGCGAAATTGTATTTGGTCTCAACTCGGTGTTGAAGTTATTTTATTTGGAGTCACTCGTCATTTTGATATCACGACCAAATGTTTGGTGGCAAAATTTTGGTTTGGACGCCGACTATGTTTTCGCCCTTAGAAATAAATGTTTTACAGACAAAGAACCTTTCACACATTATAGTCGTGACTAGTTGCGAACGGCTCTAGAGCAAGACAACTTGAGGACTTTTTTAATAATATATTTTTTATATACTTAAAATCACAAAAAACATTGTTCTGAGTGTATACACTTAAAAATGAATGTAATCCAAAGTCAACATCAATCAGAATTCAATTCAAAGTTTATTTTTCCATTAATAAGCACATCAAAATTAATAACAGCAAGATACAGAACTAATGGTGGAATGAGCCAGAGAGCAAATAAGGCCCGAAGGTTGCCCATACCTTTACGAAAAGCAACATGATACAATGCAAAAACACAATACAATAAGAAGCTAATAGTAATACGACAATACAAATGGGGACACGCTCAAAATAAAAGTTCCTTTAAAAACGGCATGCAGGTATGAAATTCCAGGGTGCACTTTGATTCCTTAGGAACCACTGCCCTTGCACAACAATTCCTTAGAAATGAATGTTTTACAGACAAAGAACCTTTGGGTTTTAGTCTGGGAATAAATACTCTCTGAGTTAAGCGTCCGGTAGATGTCCATTACAAGGAGTAGTTATCCGACAGACAACGTTTCCCTATAGTTAATTGTCCGGTAGGTAATTAACACGAGAAGTTATTATTATTATATTAAAGTAGCAGCAATACTAGGTCCCGGTACTAGGTACATAAGACTATTATTCCTAGGGACCACTGACCGGATTTTGCATACTAGACTTACACTTGGCAGACTATCACAATTTGTTGTATACAATCGACGTAGACGTAAAACCTTTAAATTTTATCATTTTTGTTTTAATTATTAACTTTCTCTTAAAGAACATGTTCCAAATGGCGTCAAAAAAGTTTACTGGGTGTGGGTTTTTTTCGTAATCTCAAAAATTTACCTAGTTCGGATAATCAGATATTGCTCACTTTTAATATATCACTTTATGTATGTTCATTTTTTTTATTGTAGGCATCCATTTAATATTGCTCTATTCCTTACGAGATTTGCGTTTTTTGCACACAAAAGCTCTCAGTACATCAGCATTAGAGCAATATTGGTCATGCCACTTCCCACCATCTGAAATGACCATTGCTCCGCAGTCTTGATTATTTCCACCATTATCCGGTTGTCCAGGAGCCCAATCTTTGAACTGAAACTGATTTAGATACATATTATTAACACTTTCAAAAACATACAGGGTGCCATTTACAAATTTGTTTGGCTGAAATTGTAACAAAAGTATTTTCTCTCACATTTTACTTTGCAATGCATTTTATAATTATGGTTCAGTTCTGTGAGTCACATTTATATGGTCGCTGCTTTTCCTGAGTCGTGTTGAAAAAATTCCAGATCTCAATCAAAAGTTTTGCATGGAACATGGCCTCACAAACGCTACCACCAACTCACATCACAACATCGTTACCAACACCACTAACACCATTACTAAATCTAAAAACACCACCAACATCACAAACATCAACACCACCAAAACACATAATCAAAACCACCAACATCATTACCAGCACCACTAATAGCATCACTAAAGGAAGAATTACCACAATCTCTAGCAACACCTCCACACCCCCGCCCCTAAAGAGTCTTCTACAAGGGTATGTTCCAGGGAAACATTTTTTCTTGTTAGACAAACCCCCAAATCGACAAACTCGATTATATAAAAATGCTTTTATCCATGACATTTTAGACAAATCGATACTAGCCTTGTCTACTAAAGGGGTGGGGGGGGGGGTCTACCTTACTTTTGACCAACAATTCTTTTAGATCAGGAAAATGAGATATTAGCACAGATAAAAACTACAGAATTCCTACTTTCTAACGCTTTTTATTTGAGTTCGATAGGACATTCGCTTCCGAAGTTATGGCGATTTAAAGAAAGGAAGTCAAAAATTTCTGGACGTTTTTCCTATATATTTGTATAATAAATAATGTAGTAATAAAATAATTACATTTTCCTATAAAATAAATCAATTATTTTATCAAGATACCCTATCCACTCGTCCAATTCAACTATTTTCTGATTGACAAACCTTTAATTTTATAAATACTCCAACTTTTAATAGTTTGACAAATCACCATTCTTTATGATGAAGCATTATAAAATTATTTTGACATCATTTTGGCACACTGGTACGAAATAACCCAGTGCTACAGTGACATACATTCAGAAAATACATAGTTGAATTGGACGAGTGAATAGGGTAATGCATTGTGAAAAATATGCAACCAAAATTTCCGAGTTTGTCGTTTTCTTATATATTTTTATATTTTATCTCACCCGGCTATATTTAAACATACTATTTTTTTAAAATCTGTAACTCCGCTAAAATAAATCCGATTTTCACAAAAATGGACTTAAAATGTGTGTAAATTTATCTTTCATAGTGTCATAGTTACATACAAATCTAAGCATCATTTTTAATATTTTTTCAAGTTTTGATTTTTGCCAATATTAAAAGGCCTATATCTCAAAAAATCTCAAACATGCGATACGAAAACAAGCGTAACTCAAAAACAAAAAATAGCAGGCTCTTGAGATTTTTGCATGAATAATAAATACAAATAGGGCTAAAAAATTATGTTTCCCGATTTTTGATTTTCCTCTCCAAATTCCTCTCCAAATTTGAATTATGGCTCACAATTGGCCATGACAACCAAATAAAAAATCCAGAAACATGGTTTTCTCCGTATTTTACTCATACACCCTTCACCCAAGTTTGGTGTATATGCGACATTCCGTTCTTTAGTTACGTTTGTTCTCGTGTTTAGCCAATCAGAGGCCTTACGTCGTTACCATGGTAACCAGTTCAAAAAAATACATATTTTCTGAAAGGTCTCAACCCAAGCTACAAGTTGATATATAACATTTACGGGCGCACACCAGTAAATAACTCCTCCATTGAATTACACGTAAAAATGCCTGTCGGAAAAACGTTTAAGGAACCTGAAGCGGCAAGGTATTCCATTCAAATTACATACTAATGGAAAGAAGATGGACAGATCTTTAACATATGTTTCAATGTACGGGTGGTTTTCCATCTCGTTTTTGCGCTACGATGTCCCAAACAGCGCCCTCACATTTTCTTACCCGTTTTTTAGCTTGAAAACCCATTTTCGCCATTTTCATAATCCGAGGGACTACTTTGTTTCGGATATCAAAATTTTAAACATGGTCGTATTTATTTTATTCAGAACATGTATAGCTTTCATTTGAAACATAAAACTTCATCAAACAACATTAGATATTCGTACAATAGCATAAAACAGGCCCAAATAGTCAGCGCTTTTTACCGGAAAATCAAACCATTACAGGAATCGCGGATTGATTTACTGGTGTGCGCCCTTACTGGTCGTCGTCGGTAACATTGTGAAAATCGAGTTACACAGTTGGTCAAAAGTAAGGAAGACCTCCCCCTTAATAAATTATCTGGGTTTACTTACATCGGTGTTGTCGCTCCAAACATACTCGCCTTCAGTTTTACGATCAGTGAAACCAATAAAATAGCCAAACCACTTGTTCTGTGGCTCTGCATCATGAAGATGTCCTGTTACAAACAAGATTGGTTAATATTATTCACCTGGTTATAACAATGTAGTGAATTAAATTTAATTTCGTGCCGATCAGTAAACCTATAGGTCCGTTTGGACAAAACAGGCTTTAGAGTTAGACCAGGTTACAAGTTACATCTGGTTCAAGTGAAATTTTGTTTCACAGCTAAATATACTTTCCTAAACCAATATCGTCATATTTTGAGCTGTTTGTTAGATTTTTGGTTGAATCGTCAATATTTTAAAGCTGTTGCAGTTAAAATGCTTCAATAAGTCCTTTTATGGCTGTAGTAATTTTGAATTAGACCTGAGGTTTAACTTTAACCCGGTCTAACTCTTAAACCTCTTTTTGTTAAAAAATTACTTTACGGAAAAAAAAAGACGTTCAGTCTTTGCCAAATATAAATATCCCTTTCCAAGTGTGTGTGTGTACGCGGGCTGTTCTGTGGGACACATTAACTGATATCTCTTTTTTAATATTAAGAATTGCATGAAAATTATCGAATAAAATACCATTGAACCGCTATTTTTTCTTGAAAATTACTTGTTATGATAGCGTCAATAGCATCATTATCGAATGGGTACTTTTCTTGAGGCGGGTTATCGGCTATTTGATTTATAGTTTTACTTCTTTCATTTACAGAGAACACTCATTCTCCAGTTCATGGATTGTGTGTTTTTACCATTTCTGTCATTCAATGGCAATATCTATGTCATTTCTGCCTAAAGATTCGATGCTGCATCTTTATGGTTACTAGTCAATAAACTACCTGCCGGCAATAAATTCCTGCTCCTCTTGGCAATAGATACATCTCAATAAACTACCGGCAATAAAGTCCTACTCCACTTTGCTATGGATACTAGTCAATAAACTACATTGGTTAATATTATTCACCTGGTTATAACAATGTAGTGAATTAAATTTAATTTCGTGCCGATCAGTAAACCTATAGGTCCGTTTGGACAAAACAGGCTTTAGAGTTAGACCAGGTTACAAGTTACATCTGGTTCAAGTGAAATTTTGTTTCACAGCTAAATATACTTTCCTAAACCAAGATCGTCATATTTTGAGCTGTTTGTTAGATTTTTGGTTGAATCGTCAATATTTTAAAGCTGTTGCAGTTAAAATGCTTAAATAAGTCCTTTTATGGCTGTAGTAATTTTGAATTAGACCTGCGGTTTAACTTTGACCCGGCCTAACTCTTAAACCTCTTTTTGTTAAAAAATTACTTTACGGAAAAAAAAAGACGTTCAGTCTTTGCCAAATATAAATATCCCTTTCCAAGTGTGTGTGTGTACGCGGGCTGTTCTGTGGGACACATTAACTGATATCTCTTTTTTAATATTAAGAATTGCATGAAAATTATCGAATAAAATACCATTGAACCGCTATTTTTTCTTGAAAATTACTTGTTATGATAGCGTCAATAGCATCATTATCGAATGGGTACTTTTCTTGAGGCGGGTTATCGGCTATTTGATTTATAGTTTTACTTCTTTCATTTACAGAGAACACTCATTCTCCAGTTCATGGATTGTGTGTTTTTACCATTTCTGTCATTCAATGGCAATATCTATGTCATTTCTGCCTAAAGATTCGATGCTGCATCTTTATGGTTACTAGTCAATAAACTACCTGCCGGCAATAAATTCCTGCTCCTCTTGGCAATAGATACATCTCAATAAACTACCGGCAATAAAGTCCTACTCCACTTTGCTATGGATACTAGTCAATAAACTACCCTACCGGCAATAAAGTCCTGCTCCTCTTGGCTATGGGTACTTGTCAATATACTACCTACCGGCAATAAAGTCCTGCTCCTCTTGGCTATGGGTACTTGTCAATATACTACCTACCGGCAATAAAGTCCTGCTCCTCTTGGCTATGGATACTAGTCAATATACTACCTACCGGCAATAAAGTCCTGCTCCTCTTGGCTATGGATACTTGACAATATACTACCTACCGGCAATAAAGTCCTGCTCTTCTTGGCTATGGGTACTTATCAATATACTACCTACCGGCAATAAAGTCCTGTTCCTTTTGGCTATGGATACTTGTTAATTCTGAGTCCATCTCCTTACATGCTGCTTCAGCTTCAGCGTAACGAACCCTAGCGTTATGGTTAAAATAGTAACAGAATTTGCCGAATTGTTCCCAGTTTGAATGACAGCCACACGCTATATCAAAATAATACACGAAGCAACAAAGTTAGCCAAAAGAAATGAAAACGGTTTTAGTCAAACTATTTCCAATTCCTCTTGAATAAAGAACACTAAGTATAAATATTTTCTTTGAAATATGACAATTATTTAATTTATTTTACTGAAGGTTAATCATACTACGTGAACATGGTACACGTTTCTGTATGTAGTTTTACCAAATAAGTCAAATTGCAGGCAAGAAATAGACAATTTGATAATGTCGCACATTCCACTAAATAAAAAATTTCAAAAGCTGGCCATCATTTCCACAACAAGAGGATAGCGCTTAAATATCTTGCGATTAGTCTTACTCGTGATATCGTAGCCTAATACTTCCATACGTAATGCTGGATGCCATTCCCACGACAACGGGAGGACACGCAGGTACCTTGTGAGTACGGGTTCTGGTAATCGGATTGTTACGACCGTGTCTTTGTTTCTGTTCGCTTGAAATACCTGTAATTAGGAAGTATAATATTGAACATGAATTGAATGTTCATGGGAAGGTATGGCAGAAATATTTGCCACAAAAGGTCAGATATCTAAATTTTTAAACTAAAGGTGCTTTTGAACTATTTTGGCACTTATTGACAATTAAATAAAACTAAGAAACTAATTAAAGCAGGTGAGAAAATCCCGCGTTAAGTTATTACTATAACTTTTATCTTACTTTTGAAAACTTGTTTTCCGGGGAAAGTAAATCTAGGGTTTATTTTTTTCGGAAGAGTTTCTCAAAAGCTTAGAATATGTTCCTTGTGAAATGTCCTTTCAAAAAAATGTATACTTTTGCATAGTTTTACCTTAATTCCTAATCAGTTTCAAGTTATGTGAGGACTCAATTTTCGCACAATATTGTTAAGCAAAGCACTCGTGAGATTCAAGCAGAATACTTGATCCATCTCTTGGTAACGTGACAGTTTGGTTCTTTAACAGATAGATCAGGTCACAAACAAAAACGTAGTATGTGAAATTTGGATACTTCCTTTTATTTTGGAGTATTTATGCAGTAATTATCAGAAAATAAACGATCTTTGTTCTTAAACAAAAGGCAGTAACTATTATAACAAACATACAGCCTTCTAGTATGGATATCAACAAGAAAATTAAAATTCGTGTTCATAACATATTCGAATCATTTTGTTTCCGGAGATATTGATTTTATTGTCCGAGAAAATGACAACATAAGAAATTTACGGGTGTGCAAAATGACGAAATATGATTTTTTTTCAAACATGTTTCTTCTACTAGTGTCTGACAATAGCTCAAGATAGTAAAAAAAAATCCACGTGGTTCTTGCCCGAATTTTATGTCATTTGTTCAATTTCGCCAAATGGACCAACTTTTTTCATTTGACAAAGCGTTTAAGATATACAGTGTGTCCCAGAATAAACCTTACAATCTTTGGGTTTAATTGATAGTTCAAAAGTAGTAAAGGTTGCATTTTATAGCCCATGAATTTAACTTTTAGATACCATCTAGGTTTTGTTTCATTTTAATCGGTAATGTACCACTAAAGTTACATTTTTAATTATTTTCAACATTATTACACCACTCAATGAAGTGTCTAAAGTACAGTCACTTGAGCACAAATGTTAACCCTTAAAGATCCGGGCTT
>JXSR01S008418.1:9978-21120 GCA_000969725.1 Ophiothrix spiculata
CATGACATAACATAAATGTATTCTTTCCACAATTGCCATTTTACAGTAAATACATAGAGAAAATATATTAAACAACAATGTGGAGGAGGACTGGAAAATAAGCCGAGGGCCTGTCTAGTTCCAGACTCCTAGTATAAATACAATAAGTTAATATGTACATTAATTAATTCCTTTACCTATATCAATTAGTACTAGTATTTGGAAATAAGATGTTTCTTGTATGTATCTTTGAAACCTTTAACATTATCAGAATTTTTAATCTTATCAGAATTACTGTTCCATACTTCTACTCCACGATAAGAAATTGATTTGATTCCAAATTGAAGTTTATTATTAGGGTATTTAAAGTTACTATAGTCGATCCAAATTAAATAGACCCTCGGATTTTTGGATTTTTTTCAGTAAATATCAAACTTCAACAAAAGTCCTGAAAGAAAAGTTGCTTGTCTTCTCTTGACCCAACAGGATTTTATGTTCATGTTCTTACATTTTATATAAATAAGTCCAATTCTATTCAAATTTCATCAATTTTCCCCTCAATCGAAAGATTATCGTATTCATCTATATGAGCGCATCGATCAGAAAACTTTTAATGGGCCTATTCGATTTAATAAACAGGTATGCTTCTGAATGTGCGCTTTGCTTCGTAAAGTTAAGGGTACAATTAACCCTTATCAATTCCTCATTTTCAGAAGTGCCTTATGCTCTGTAAATCAGCAAGCCATTAAAATTCATATAAAAATAAACTTTTCTAGAAGCAGATTTAGCCTGTCATTTTAGACCATAATTTTTGGGTCAAAGGTCCAAAAAGAGGTCCTGAAATCACGTTGGCTCAAAATTTACGAGAAATAAAAAACAATGTTGCTCGGTGAAATGAACTACTTTACTTTTTACAACCTACAATGCAATATCTATAAAAACGCATTCCTAGATGTAAATTTCAAGGTTCTAAAAAGTATATAAAATAGTTCAACATTTTACAAAAGCAAAATTTGGTTAATTTCCCAGAAGGCCCGCATCAAGGATTTTTCAAGGTGGGTGTGGGTTTTCAAAAAGTGGACCATTGGTTTCGCTAATTTCACAAGCGTCTGGTGTAGCATTTCATCGAAACACCAAAAGCAGGTATTTGGGTGCAGTGCTTTCAGGTATTTTTTGTGTAACTTTTTTTGTACACCCTTTGGATAAAGTTTAATTCCCAGTAAAAGTTAGGGCCAAAAATGAGATTATTTAGGATCAGAGTGCTAAAATTACGCATTTTGGTCCAAAAGTTACCTCGCCATCATGTTCAGTATGCAAACCCGCTTCCAAAAGTGTAATTATACCTTTGGATTTTAATCATCAGTTGCTGAGTTACAGAAAAAATACCATTTCTGAAAACAAAGGGTTGACAAGATCCTTAAATCAATTCCGTGGCGTAAATAATATTGATTTATATCGGATTTTTCCTTTGCAATGAGTTGGCTACCCAAAGGATGGGGCTGGCGTGTTGTTTTGTTGTACGAAACTAACTCTTCTTCTTATTTTTATTAGGCCTACATGGCCATTGAGTATTACAACTTTGTATTGGTTATACCCCAATTACTCGCATTTTCAAACCTGGACGATCCAATTTTATTTATGTTGTGTGCCAAATGACCCCATATTGTGCGTCACTTTGTACCAGATGACCCCTACTTTTTATCTCGCCAAGTCACATCCTGTTACTTTAGAAAGTGAGTGCCCCAGGGGGAATATTGAACATTTTAATAGCTTACGTGTAGCGCGAAATTCAAACTCATCAACCTGAAACAATCTACCTACAAAAATCGTTAGTGGACGTTTCCAAAAGTTTACCTCATTAGTGGTCACAACAGATCATACCAAAGCGAGGCTGAAATTGTCCAATTTGTAAAGATTTGACCGTTTTGGAGTATATGTATACTTTAAAATCTATAAATCTTGTTGGGTCAAGAGAAGACAAACAACTTTTCTTTCATGACCTTTCTTGAAATTTGATAATTACTGAAAAAAATCCAAAAAACCAAGGGTCTATTTAATTTGGATCGACTATAGCATATCTTGTATTGTAGTTATGAGTATCTGCATTAGTGGTAAACATTGAACCATTCTCTCATGACTACTGAGAGGGACTACAACATTCGGTGGCAATAGAACTGTTCTTATTCTGCTTTTTCTCTAATAAGGAAACTTATATAACCCTTCAGAACTGAAATGCAGATTCATTTCAGATTTCACTTTTAAGCTCCTAAATCTCCACCAATTTACAGGCTTAAGAACCCAATTTCTGTCACATGTTAAGTTTATATATTGAAACTGTTAAAAAAAATGCCTCCTGAAAATTTACACATACTGAAATATAATCATTTGCGTGCAGTGCAGGTAGATGTAAAATGGGTCTTTGAGCCAAACATCTTATACATATGAATTACCAAAGAAGTCAAAAAATGCATACATTGTCGAGGAAACACCTTATACAAAAATGGGTTAACGATACCTTTGTAACTGTCTTTTCAGTTGCATTTTGCAAAGTGTGATGCTTCCCAAATTGTACCCTTCAGCTCCCTATTCACAAACCAAACTCTAGGGAGTTGGTGCATTCCATATTTACATATACTAGGACAAAAAAATAAATTGTGTTGCCTTATGAAGCTATGTGGAAAATTTTGAAACTTGTGTTGTTTGGTTGATTTTTTTTTTCATTCTTATTTATACCTTCATGGTGTACCGTTTGTTCTAGCAGAGCAGGACAAGACTCATAAATTATAGGTAGTGGATATGAGCCCTACTACAGTGTTAACATGTTGTGGGACCTTGGAAAATCACATTATCACACTTGCATTTTAACCTGAGTACATTAGGGAGCTGGTTAGAGTGGATATGCAAAGATAGCAATAGCATAATTTCTATCCTAAGTGAAATTTCTATTGTGGAAGTCAAGTTTTCTTCACAAGTTTCTGCACAGGTGGGATGCAAATAGCTATGAACTTTTGGAATCATGCAAAAAAGATGTGTTTTTTTCTTTTTATTTGAATACATTTTTCTTTAGTAGAACAAAGAAATAAAATTGTAACTTTGAATTTAGGTTAGTCCCTTTTATGGGGATAAAGCATTGCATTCCCTCCTGGAATTTACAATCACTTAATTGTCATTATGTCAAAGTCTTAGGTTAGACTATTTGTGCCAATTTTAATATGAAGTCGGAACATTTGTCCGTTTTAAATTGATCAGTTGTGTAGATGGATATCTGTAGATTAATTTGATATATCATTGACACACACATTATAACTGGATACAATAAACTGAAACATTAAGTATGCTCCAGCAATAAAAACGTGTTTACTTAAATTGTTTGTCAATCTCTTGTGTGTTTGGCAACATTTAACAAGACTACAGTATATAGCGCCAAATTATACCAAATCACAATTACTAGCAATGATTGTTGTGAGTGCATCATGGGATATTATCCTTGTATTAGTTGCATCATGGAATATTATCCTTGTATTTGTTACATCATGGGATATTATCCTTGTATTATAAATAAAGATCGATTACAATGCTTTTGTGACTGCAATTAGCACCAAACCAATCAAAATTGGTCAGTCAGAACTCGCTGCTTAGTCACTAAATTCGGCTGTGGCGCTGCTTCGCAGAGTCTCGCTGCTTAGTCACTAAATTGGTTTGGTCAGAGGGGAGGTAGATCAGCGGTGGGGTTGGTAGAGGGATCTGGGCAAGATCACCAGTGTATTAGGACCTTGAAGTAATTACACTTGGAATGAATTTGACCTGGGAAATGGATACTAATACACTTGGCCTGATGTAAGGACATATTACATAATGTTGTTTTCTTAGTACAGTATCAATATGCAATTTTATTTTGGGAATTCTTGTGGTGTTGATGAAAATGGAATAGAAGTATAAAAATAGAATATGGAAAATGGAATCTAACCAATATTAAAATCTTTATTAATTGAAATTAAAAAAGTTAAAACTGAAATGTAAATTTAAAATTAAAAGAAAAAAGAAAAGAAATTCAAAATTCAAAACAAACTAACAAAAAAGGAATACTCAAGGAATATTAAAGATTACCATCCCAAGCCAAAGATAAAGATACACCTAAAGGACTTGATCAAGTCTAGTTAATAACCAGGATGTCGGTTATTGCCAATAACCAGGATATTATGTGTATCATTTTGTAAAATATATGGCCATGCCCACTTTTATAATACTACCTTAAAAATGTATTTTAATAACTATTGCTTTTTTTGTTGCTTTTTTTAATCAGTCAAGTTCTTGACAAGTTGATATAATGCCTGGAGGGGGATCCTCTCTCCCCTGTGTTGACCACTTTGTGACAATCTGCTTGAATCTGTAGAGAAACATATCCCCCATGTGAATGAGAGTCTTACACTAATGCGAACACAAGACTGCATTGCATTGGTCTAGCTCTCCGTTATTGATGTCGACTCCCTTGTTGTTTGCGTCTTAAACACCAACGATTAGCGAAACAGTAGATGCGGGTTCTTTCACTGCCATATCAATTGATGGTTTAATGCTGACAGAGTTTGGTCCTTAAAAGCTCAAGAGGGTAAAATTATATTTACAGGGATATTAAACCGGGGAATAGTGGCTGAACTATTGAATTGATTTGATGCACTTGCCGACTGCAGCGGTCAGTGTTTTAGCCTCTTAGCTGCTGTGCTGCACTCAGAATTGAAGTACATTATTTAGTTCACCTTTCTGTTGCTTAAATCTGATCAGAAAGTGAACATTATTCAAATTTTGTCATAAAGAAGATTTTTGGGGGAATTTCATCATGGAATATGCATATGGTTTCAAAAGAGGAAATCAAAAATATTTCACTATCAGAAATGGAAGATTATAGCCTGCGGTTTGTAAAAGGTCTATATTGATTTAATTGGGAGGCGACCACAGACATGTTATGAGAGCAACATCTACAGATAAATGGTTATTTTTTCTTGTCCTACTTTCATGTCATTTTACATTCAGAATTTATTCATGATTGTCTTGCTTCATCCAATTTCAATCTCTTAATTCTTGTCCGCTAATTCTTTGGATCAAGGCATCGCGTGAGTTCATCTCTCGCTTCAGATGCTCAGTGGACTGGCAATAAAAAATTGACAAATTTGACAAAAATTGGATAAGAAAATGAATAAAACCTGTCTGAGCACTTATGCCCCGTTAACAGGCAATCGATAACTGGGCCTGGTCTATGGTACTCAGATAGGGAATTGAATGAATTTGAATTGATTGCTCTGCTAAAAGTTGTTGAAAAACACATGCCTAAGTTTGTTTTTCCCTAAAAGATGTCATGGACCCAAATCCATTTTATTTGTAGTTCATATATTTTTGTTTGAGTTTTGTTATATGATTTTAGAGTTTAGGAAAATAGGGAGGTGCTTTTTATAATGTAGTATGACAAGTGACGATTTGACCTGATTTTTAAAGCCTTTCCCTGCAAAACTGAAATTGATTTGTTTTTAAGAGCAAAACTAGACAAGATAGTTTGAATTCAGCAGGGTTAATATTTCGAAAATGTGGGGTGATGTACCACATACCAAAATATTAGTTGTGTTGTATACAGAATGCATTTCATACAAAAAAAGGGTTGAAATTTTTGTCTCTGCATGTTTTTCTATTGGTGCTTTTGCAGGGACTAGCCTAGATTGAACTTTACTTAGGATTTAGAACATATTGAAACATATTGAAATAAAGAGAAACTAAAGAAAAATCTGAACACAAATACCTAAAATTTATAGGAAATTAACAAGGACTTACTCAGATTTCTCATTCCAGATTCTTTTTTCCACATACTGATGATTCCAATTCAGTTTTGAGCAGTTGATGAAGTGAAATATCATTTTTGCATGCATTTTTATTCATTTTATGACGGTTCACCAAAATATCAACATACTTTTCAATACATTTGTGGAATTTTTAAATTTTTACTCGAAATATTATAGAAAAAGAACCATTGTTAAACAGATATGAGTTTGGTCTACGTTAAAAACTGGGTGTTTTTAGTTTGAAATTAATCTTTTGTTTTTATCATATTGGTCAAACATATTTTGTGATGATTTTTCAGTTGTTAGATTTATGTATCTCTAGGACATATAAGAAAAGGGGAAAAAGAATATATTGAGGATAAATAAACCTTCCTAATAATGCCATGAAGTGTGAAATATGATTCAAAATATGAAATTTCAGTCAGATTTGGAAAACTTTGGTGTAAGTTGTTCATTCTAATATTTGTTTAAAGGGTGGTATTCAAAAAAAAGAGAGAAGTACTTGATCATCACTGTATCACAGCAAGGCATGTGTAAGTAAACAAGAGTAATGTATGTATATGTATACTTAAGAAAGCAATTAATACATCATATAAGATGACAAGTAATTGGGCACAATGCATCATCTTCCCCATTGAGATGTTTTAGTGATGCCACATTTAGCTGGGGAGGAATCATGGCTGCCAAATTGGAGTATTTCGTGTGCACCCATTAAAGTATGAATTACACGGTAGCCAAGATAGACAACAAGGTCTGCATGGATTGCTGACGGCTTAAATTTTGATGCAAAACTGCACGGACTTGTGCACAATTATCCTAGAGAATTATAAGATGCAAGACTGGGGGACGACAAGGTGTGTTGGGCCAAATCAATAAAGAAAAAATTGTTTGTCCCAGGACATTGAGCCCTAATCAAAATATGACAATTTTATTATTTTTCCAACATCAACAGATGTTTTAACAAGTATACTTTACTTTTATCTGGTGATTTTCACCATTCAGAATGTATAAAAATAAAAGAAAAAAGAGTTTTAAAATAGAAAAGAACAAGAAAGTTAAAGATTTAAAAATAAAATAAAAACACTTTTCAGGAAAAACTATTGGGTCATTAATCTTTTGCACAGTAAACAGAAAAACCAAGCCTTTTCTGGTTTCTAAAGCTTAAGTCGGTCAGATTTGGACAAACCACAAATTACTTTTTTAGGCCTTGTGGAGGTGTTGGTACAAGTTGATGTAATGGATTTATCCTCATCTCCTTTGCAAATCCGCTTAAAGTCGTCTGCTTTTAGGCTGCATTGCTTGCTTGACCTTCAAAATGACTTACACACTCATCAACATTGATACAGTAAACAGAGGGAAAAAACGACCGTCATTTCTTTTTCTGATTTCCAAAATAAAGATCAAACTAATTTTTAGGCTTTGTGGAGGTGTTGATAAAAGCTAATTTAATGTAATGGATTTTATTATCATCTCCTTCACAAATCCGCTTAAAGTTGTCTGCCTTTAGACTCACATTGCTTGACCTTCAAAATGGCTCCTATACACTCAAACACTCAGGAAAATGTAATTTATTTTCATACCTGAATTCCGTTACATGTTCAAGGTCATCTTGATTTACTTTAGGGAGAGCAATTTTCATGTAGTGGCTGTATTACATTACTGATGTGGTCAGATATGGAGGATGGTAATGGTTTTGGTTGAATGTTGGAAGTCTTATAGCTGCCTTTAAGAAAAATATTTAAAGATTGACCAGTCTTATCAAAATATATTGTTAGATCTATGCCAATACACAAGTCTTCATGCTGCTATAGAAGAGGAATTATAATCTGTGTTGAATGTTGGAAGTTGTATGACTGACTTTAAAAAAAAAAACATTTGAACAGTGTTAAAGAAAAATGTTTGAAATTACAATCCAGCTATGGTGCTATACTTTGAGTTGTGTTCAGAGCAATCTCATCTCAAAATATATTGCTTGATTAATGGCAAAAGCAGTCTTAACAAATGCAAAGAGAAGATGAATTTAATAAAATCTTTAATTAAACTGTGTACGGATAGATGTAAAACTAGTACCGTTCCCCTGATCTCCCCTCAAACGGACCCAGCAACAAGCCCAGGCAGCAAGCGAAGCGCGCTAGGATAGATGATGAAATCAATGTAATGGACGTATAGACCTCTGAATTAGTGCACTTAATCTGCAGGGCATTCCAAAGTTTGGGAGGCTAGGCTAAGTTTATTAAAGACTTTTACATTTCTTGTTTATGTAGTGGAACCTTCTGTGTATTCCAATCAATTATTCAGAGTTATTTTAACTTTATTTCATGAAATTTAGCTGTACAATAATGTTAAAAGGCAGTGATTTGGCCTTAATCAATCCTAATCAATCATTACACAATCTTTCACAATACAAAACCACTAGTTCACAATGTTGTAGAATACAAGGAATATGCGAACTGAGTTTGATTGCTTGCTGCCAGGGTTTTTGTTAAGCATTTACCCAACAGTTCTTAAGATTTGGCTCCTGGTCTAATCAATATTTACACTGGAAACTGCAGTACCGGGCTCTGTTTTAAGGTCAAGAACCTTAAATTTGGCCCCTGGTCCACATTTGCTGAAAAAAACAACCCTGCATGCTACATACTTCATGGGTTGTTTTTTTTTATTTTTTTCATTTATAGTTAACATTCGGCTGAATTCAGCTAATCCCAATGGTTCATATGCATTAAATTCAAGGGACGCCTCCATGGTGTGAAAGATGGAATATTGGAAAGGATTTTCGATTTTAGATGCAGGAGGAAACCGAAGTGCTCGGTGAAAACCTGTGAGGAGGAGTATTGATCGACAACCCAAGTTCACGTACAACCTGTAGATCCGACTGGGAATCGAACCCTGGCCGCAGTGGTGAAAGGCGAGGGCAGAAATGCTGCGCCAACTGTTCCTATGTTTATGGAGTATATCGGTATAAGTCTCAGATTCTTAATTGTAATTTTAATAATAATTAAGTATATACATATACATTGAGAATTGTGAGTTCAGAACAAAATATACAAAAAAGGCAGAAATAACTTCACTACACACTTACAAGGAATCATCAACCATGTGTATGCATGCGCATTTTAATTATTTTAATAGTCCTCTAAAAATTAATTTACCAGTCAAATTAAGTGAAATCCTCCAACAGTCCTGTAGGCTATCAAATTGACCACACATGACACAACTACAAGCTATTAACAAATCAATTAATAAAACTCACAACAAATTAAAACTTAGTAAGTCATTCCGACACCTAAGGCAGAAGTCCAAGTATCAAGTTCATACATATACATGTGGTTGTGTCTCTCCCCTCTAGATATCATTAAACTTGTACCAGAGTCATTCATCTTCATGCATGCACTTGCACATTGATTTTCTTTGATATATATTAAAGGGAAGGGCTTGGTTCAAGCAGGATTTCTTATAAGATTTAGTGTAGAAATAAGCTGATTTTTTTTGAACAAGATATTTAGTATATTTCTAGTTTAAGCACTTTAAATAACAAAGTGTAAAGTATTGCTTGATAGGCAAAAATCTAACAAGCAAAGCAGATAGATATTATCAAAGCATGGACCCAGCACACCTTCATAGCACACTCAAAGTTGGTACAGTACCTCTATCATCACAATACGGATCAAATAGAGCTTTACAAAGAATAAAAATAATAATAATAATGTGAGATTTTTGAGCGCTCATAACAAAGAAGCCGCTGAGCGCTGTACATACTTGTAACAAAACTAAGAAATATACAGTATTTACAAATACAAATTGTTACAAACAGAATCATGTACATAAGAGAAAATTTTGAAAGTTATAGGTAATTTCTCATACAGTCACTGAAAATAGTCTTCAAAAAGTATAGTCTTGAGAGTACGCTTGAACTGACTAGTAGTCATAATTGGAGCAGCGTTCCTGATTATTGAAAGCAGATTGTTCCAGAGTTTTGGTCCAGAAACCGCGAATGATCTTTGTCCATAGAAATTTGTTCTTTGACGCTGCGTAGGAAATCCGAAAGAGACTTGAGATGAGGATCTGAGAGTGCGAGCGGGTGTATAGCGGCTGAGCAAATTAGCAAGATACACAGGAGAGTGATCGTGGAAAGTCTTACACACCAGAAGGAGGATCTTATATCCAATGCGCTTAGATATAGGCAGCCAATGGAGATCTTGTAACACTGGAGTGATGTGATCTCTGCGTTTAGTCAGCGGGACAAGACGGGCTGAAGCGTTCTGTAGTCTTTGGAGTTTTTGAAGATCGCTGTCAGGAAGGCCCACAATTACAAGGAGAGAATTACAGCAGTCAAGGCGTGAGGTAATGAAAGCGTGTACTAGACGCTCAGTGGTATCATTGTTGAGGTATTTTCTAATTCTACCAAGCTTATAGATAAAAGCCCAGCCACTGCGACAAACGTTACTTATGTGAAGTGTACAGCACACCCATAGTTTGAAAAGCTCCATGATCAACCCATATGGTCCCAACATAGCTACATCATAGGGAATTTTGACAGAACACATATGTTGCAAAACCCTTTCTTCCTTTTGTTATTACAATATGGTTCCAAAATGGCTACATTCAAACTACATTTGACAGCACAAAATGCCAACATTTTGTGCTATATGGAACCTGGCAGTGCACTAAGTGTACCCATGCTATGTAAAACCCTTTCACCATCACAACATAGTCCCAACAGAGCTATATCACCAGGAATTTGACAGTGCAGAGCAAAACTAATAGTTTGTAAAGCACACAGAAAATATTCAAGCCACAGGCAGAACAGTCAATAATTAAGCAAACTTGAGGAAGCTATTTTTACTTTAAGGATCATTATTCTTTGGATAGAAGGACAACTAAAATTGGGGCTTTAAATTAATCAATAGGGTCACTTATTCCAAGAAAACATGGGTCAGATATTATGCTGGCAATTCAGTATCGAAGTGTTACGTGTCATCCGATTATCACCCAGACAACTGGATTACGTTTTCTTGTTTTGAACCATGATCGAAATGATCACCACACAAAAGTATTGCACTTACTGTTGTTAGGGAATGTGCGTGATCCAGTAACTGGGTGAGTTACGTAATCACTTCGATACTGGATTCTAGTTCAATTTATATTAACATGTGAGTGGTGCCCTGGCAAAATAAGCTGGAAAGTCACGATTTTCAAAATTGAGTTTATGGCATATTTTAATTCTCTATAATCTCAGCTTTCGAATGATATATATATAATATGTCATACTTTCTTTCTGCAATTTCATTTAGAGATCGAAATACAAGGCAGTACACTCAAAAAAAGCAGTACACTAAAA